>PVKV010007163.1:0-98467 GCA_004027835.1 Alouatta palliata | reverse complement strand
GGGGAGGGATAGCATGGGGAGAAATGCCAGATATAGGTGATGGGGAGGAAGGCAGCAAATCACACTGCCATGTGTGTACCTATGCAACAATCTTGCATGTTCTTCACATGTACCCGCAAACCTAAAATGCAATAAAAATATATATATATATATATATATAAATAATTCACAAGGTGGGAGACAGCCCCTGATTTTGTTCAGTTTACAGTCTCATAAGGGGCTTAAACACTGAGGTGGAATAAGCAAGCTGACATGCAAATCATGCTTCATACTGCAGAATATTCAGACATTTGGGGTTATAATACAGTCCAGATCAGGCTTCTCATGCAGTTGTCTCTTATGAACTGATGGGCTCCTTCCTGCCTGCCTGTCCTCGTGTTTCAACATTACTCTCACTTCTTACTGCAGCTTGACTCAACTTTTAGTAGTTCTCTGAGCATGACAGCCTCTTTCTAGCCACCGGACTCTAGCTCTTTTGCCCAGAAGATTAAACCCTTTGCTGGTTGCCTCCTGCGTATCCGTATACACCAGCTGAGGTACTATACCCTTCAGAAAACTTCTAATCTAGATTAGATGCCATCTCTATCTCCTCCCCTACTCTAAATTCTCTCTGCCTTTACACTTATGAAACTATCATATCCATTCACCCATCAAGCAAGCCAGCATTTAATTATGGAGGGCCTCTGGTATGTCTGGAGAAAAAAAAAAGATCAAATAGAAGAGATAAGGCTTGTGTTCTCAATTCTAATGAGAAAGGATAGACAATAAACAACCAGGTAAATTTAAAGATAATTTGAGGTAGTTGTTAGCGCTATAAAGAAAATTAAATAGGAAAATGAGATACAAGCTCACTGTCAGGAGTACGGGGGAGCTACTTAAGATAGGGTAGCCAGAGAAGACAACTCAGATGTGTCCACAAGACTGACTCTCCCTGTATTTTCCATTATTCTTAAGTTTTTTTTTTTTTGAGACAGAGTTTCGCTCTTATTACCCAGGCTGGAGTGCAATGGCGCGATCTCGGCTCACGGCAACCTCCGCCTCCTGGGTTCAAGCAATTCTCCTGCCTCAGCCTCCCGAGTAGCTGGGACTACAGGCATGCGCCACCATGCCCAGCTAATTTTTTTGTATTTTTAGTAGAGACGGGGTTTCACCATGTTGACCAGGATGGTCTCGATCTCTTGACCTCGTGATCCACCCGCCTCGGCCTCCCAAAGTGCTGGGATTACAGGCGTGAGCCACCGCGCCCGGCCTACTCTTAAGTTTTAAGAGAGAGTTCCAGGCAAAGGGGATGTGATAGGTTGATACTTAACCCTTCCAAATCTCGTGTTGAAATCTGATCTCCAATATTAGAGGTGGGGCCTAATGGGAGGTGTCTGGGTCAGAGGTGCAGACCTTTCATGGATGGCTTAACGTCATTCTCATGGTAACAACTGGGTTCTCACTCCCTTAGTTCCCGTGGGAACTGGTTGCTTTAAAAGAGCCCAGCACCTCCCCACATCCTCTTTCTAGCTTCTCCTCTTGTCATGCTATCTCTGCACACATTGGCTCTCTTTTGCCGTCTGCGGTGAGTAGAAGCAGACTGAGGCCCTCCCCAGAAGCAGATGCTGAAACCATGCTTCTTGTACAGCCTGCAGAACTGTGAGCCACTAAATTTCTTTTCCTTGTAAAGTACTCACACTCAGGTATTACTTTATAGCAACACAAACAGCCTAAGATGAGGGATGCTAGAGGCCCAGACCTGCAGGCATCAGCCAGCTGGAGAGTTGAGTGTGAAGGGTAGCAGGGGACAGGGGGTGAAATGGAAAAGGCACCAGAGGTCACATCATGCGGTGTCTTGAGGGCTAGGGTGATATTTTATTCTAAGTGCACTGAAAATCCACTTTGGAATTTTAAAAGGTAGAAGTGGGAGGGATAAAAATATGATTATTTCCACAAAATCATGATGACGGCCACATAGAAAATGGCTGCTATGTAGAAAAGGAGCGTATTGATCTGGAGGAGAGTGATGGTTCTTGTTGGCTTAGTGATCTCTGTTTCTCCACTTTACTGTATTATACTTTCTTGGAAGTAGAGGACGTATACTTTATGTATGTCTTTATATTTTCATAGTTAAGAAAATGGTTTGTATATTTTAAGAGTTCCCAACTGAAATGAGAAATGGCTAGTCATTGTTTGTTCAACGACTATTGTCACCAACTAATTCTTTCACCCAAGCCACTGTGTTAGGGTAGAGATATTGAAATATGAGCCTCCTAATTGATTAAAAAACACATTTTTATTATATGTTATTGAAATGTCACAAAGATGCTTTTACGAATTACTATCATTTACTTTGCTTATTACGTATCATTTAAATCAGATATTTAGGGTCTGTCAAATGATATTGTGTTTTTGAAAACTTAGCTTGCTAATAAAACAAATTTAATGGGAAAAGAAGGCACAAATAATAGAATAATAGAACAGACTTTTATAAGTAAAATAGTAAGTTGAAATATACTGACTTCTCATAATTTATAAGAAAATAAATACCTTCTTAGTAGTTTTGTGTATGCATGTAGAATTCAAAAACATATGTAAAGCTATTTAATTTATAAAATTACATTTATAAGTAGCTGGCCTTATTAATTATATGATTTTACTGACATCATTTTACATCAGAGTCATAGGTACAAGGTTGTTAGGTGAATTTAAGGGTGAACAGGTGAATTACAAGTAAGAAGCTCAGTTTCTTTATTTTTCACAGCAGTGAAGCAGAGGAAAATCAGGCCATGCACTTAGGTCCCTTATTTCCGGAACTTTCTGACAGAAATATTATGTTGGCAACATATGTAATTAAAATCTTCTGATAGCCACATTAAGAAATAAAAAGAAATGTGAATTTTATATTTATTTAACTCAATATATCCAAACATTATTATTTCAACTTATAATCAATATAAAAATTATTAACGAGTCAATTTACATTCTTTTCTTGGTATTAAGTTTTTGAAATTCACAGCGTCTTTTACAACACACTTCAGGTTTACACTCACCACATTCCCATTGCTCAATGGACAAACGTGGCTTGTGGGGACTGAATTAGACAATGCAGCCTTATATCTTCATCTTGAATCTTCTCTCTTGGAGAAGAGAGAGAGTGTGCGTGTGTGTGTGTGTGTGTGTGTGTGTGTGTGTGTTTGTGCGCACGCACGCACGTGCGTGTATTAAAGTAGGAAGACGGTGACAAATGATGACACACAATGAATTCAGAAGATGGTTCTTTCTTTGAAACTCTCCTGATGGTCCACATAATGATCCACAGCCTTACTATTTTTTTCAGTCAACAAAATCATAGCCTCATGAAAGCCATGTTTTGGTCATTACGATTCTCAAGCCAACTTCATCCACCTGCCTGCTCTACCTATGATTCCTGGGACCTAAGTCTTAGTTGGAGCTTGGTTATTGGTCAAACTCAGTGTGACCTGCTGCATTCTCCAGTGGAAAAAATAATATAAAGAAACCCTATCAAGGTGAGCATAATCTTTCTTTTTCAACACAAATGTACTGGGAATATGTACATACGTTTGTGTAGACAGAATATTAAAAATTCCATCCATAAAACAAGGGCAACCAAAGGTCGTAGCCTCCTCCATTTGGAGATCAGCCATTTACTTGGGGTCACTGGGTAAATACATCTTTGGCTCATTTCTAGAATGGAGAGAAAATAGCTCAAACCTGTCAGGAAATTACTGTTCTTTAGGTCTTTCAGCAAATTTTCCAAAATATTTCTTTTCAATCTTTTTACAACCCCTTATCCACATGGCAGAATTAAGGTCACAAAGTTTCTTTTCACCTGGCTCATCCAAATAGTGAAATATTGTCTTCTGCTGTTTTCAAATGAAACAAAATTACATCATTTTAAGGCTGGAAGCCCATTCCTCCACACACGATATTTAATCAATAAGCTGAAAAGCAAAATTAAAATAGTAAATTATATTGATAATTACCTAAGAAGTTTTATTTAGAGCTCAGAGAACTTAGTTCTTTGAAAAACAATGTAAGTTCCAGCTGCGTAAAGCTTCCTCAGTTACCAGTATTTAAGACCACTATGTTTTCTTCTTAGCAAAAATTAAACATAAATAAATAATCACAGACATATAATAAATTGTGGGCAGCTGTAAAAGTCAGGGGAGCTGTGTGTTGAGCATTCTATTAGCTTTCAGACACTTGAAAGGTGGTAAATGGCTTGAAAATCTGTGCTGAGTGAGAACTGGTGAAAGTGTAAGTTCATTTCCACTGTCTGACAGGGAACATTTCGGTATCTTCATTGAACCAGTGTAAATGAGGCTGTCAGTAGCTGCCATGTTGAGAGAGGTGGTTAAACAGATCCAGACTCTGACATATTAAAAATATGGCTCTGATCACTCATTAGAAGGTCTATTGTTAAGAAAAGCTCATATTTTTTATTCACTCAGGGAAAAGGCATGTTGGAGGATATTTCAGTGCAGAGAAAAGTGAGATAAGAAATTTTATGTGTATTGGAAGGCTGAAGAAAAATCCATAAACTCATATGAAATACTGACTATGTCTCCTAAGGTTTCACAGGGTCTGTTCTTTTGGAGAAATGAGCCCCATTCTGATGAACTATAAGATTGCTTCA
The DNA here is from genome assembly GCA_004027835.1 of Alouatta palliata. Classification (NCBI taxonomy): domain Eukaryota; kingdom Metazoa; phylum Chordata; class Mammalia; order Primates; family Atelidae; genus Alouatta; species Alouatta palliata. The sequence continues at coordinate 93,828 of PVKV010007163.1, read as the reverse complement.
GGAGATTCTCAAGACCAATAAATATTACCCTGAAAGCAGAGGCTACAAATTAGACATAGATCAAAACTGCTAAGGGCACTGCCATACTCCCAGTTCTCCAAGAGTGTTAGTTTTGCTTCCTCCCGCCTCTTGGCTCCTCCATTACCAACTCAGTCAACATCAATCCTCACTGATTCTCCATCATGTGCCTTCAAAACATTCCTTATTTTCATTTTAACCTCCTCCCCATGAATCCAACCTCTCTTTACCTGCCCCCAGATAACCACAATAACAGTGATAAAACTCAATTCCCTAGGCTCCAGGCTCTTCCCAGCCACACCCCTCCCCTTGATGCAAAGTGAACTATAGACAAAAGCAAGGATCATTTTCCTTTAACAACACACCCTTCTCTTGTTCAAAAGTCTACGGTGGTTCTACATCATTGCCTATTCTAGGCAGTTCTTGAGTTCTCAGATCCAGATACCTGCAGTTAATCCATACTGTGCCCTTGTGGGAATCAATCTCAGTATGTCTTAAGTTGGATTTCCCCAGAGAAAGACCCCAAAGACACATTTGACTATCAATGGTTTACTTGGGAAGTGATCCTAGGAATTAACAGCAGGGACACTGAAAACTGAGGTAGAGAAGGGAGTCAATAAGGAAGCACTGTTGAGTAGGTAACCACTGCGGGCAACTTGGGTACAATCTTACTGGGAAAGACAGTGTAGAAAATGCCTTGGCGTTATCCCACTGGTGATCACGAGTTGAAGGCCACTCATCAGAAGGTGGTAGGTATCAAATCCCCGGCTTTTCTTGCCTGGACTAAGTGAGCTATAACAGGGCAAGATGACCCTTCGGCAAACAGTCACAGGTGTATGCAGTTGGAAGCCACCGGACTGGAATTCATGAGATTGGAATTCATGCCAAAGAGATACAAGTAAGCACTGATACCTTTCTCCAGACAGACACAGCCTCAGACCTAGATGTGTGGGTGGGCAGAGTCCTACCCACTATAAACTCTCAGCTGTATGCTTTTCTACAGAGAATGTACCTTAGTGACTTTTTGACAATGCCCATGCTCTAAAACGTTTTTATTACCATGGCATAAGACAACCTTTTGAAAGTGCTTCACATTTCATGGAGAAATGTACTGTCAAATGTTATTCAAATGCAAGTTTGTCATCGTCTACAGAACCAGTGAATATTTGTAACTAGAAAGGTCATTGATTATAGGATTGAAATGAACTTTTCTGTCAGACTATCAAGCATTAAGTAGCATACTATTATTTGCCTTTAAAACAAAGTGAGACAAGCATAAGAATTTTTTTATCCACATAAGGACAGCATTTGTATTGCTTTGGTGACCAAGCCAGTTTTTAGGACTCTACAATGTAAAAAACTGTCCAAAGTTGTTGTCGCAGTGCAGTTCATAATAACTCCATGTATCAGACGCCAACTTTAAGAAGCTTGTTAAGTAGGGCCTGATCTGATGGAATAGAGCTTGTCAAGGTCATGATTCCAAGCCACCATATCCAAAAGCCAAACACTGAGTTGGGGAAATGCCAAATTCATTAGACTGGGTTAGCACATTAAATTAGGTGCAAACATCTACTCGAAACTTCTGAAATGAGGCTCATATATTTTTTGGGGAGTCTCAAATCTTTTAAACCAAAAACTGCTTTTTCCCTAATTCTAAGAACTTATAGTTTAAAGAAACATTGGGAAGCATTTTAAAATAACCAAAGTATGTGCTTAAGAGCAATTTGTCTTTTTTCTAGAATTTCGTTGTTTTACTGTTGTTTTTCCTCTCTATTTGTATTGCTATGTCAAAGTTCACTGTAATGCACTTCAGGGAGTATGTTGGATTGAAAAGCCTAGTCTACACTTTGTTATGACTGATGTAATCAGAAGGACAAGTAGGCCCTGCATTCACCATGGCAGACTGTCCCTGGAGGAAATAGCTAGTGGAGAAGGATAGAACCATAGAGATAATAGCATCCCAGGCCTTGCACTGTGGGAAATCACTAAGTGATTAGATGTTATGTAGGAGCCCCTTCAACACAGTGACCACCATGATGTTTAATGTTATGTCCCAGTCTCAGTACACATTTTCTTCTGACATAATGATCTTCTCCCCAACTCTGATGACACCAATAGTGTCCCACCCTTTCATCATCAGGCACTTATTTGAAATACATTTTCTCTCTCTTTTCATCCATCCCCTTTTATCTTTCAAGGTTCAAATTAATAAAATCCTACACCAGGGTAGCTTTTTCCACTGTCCAGCTGAGAAGAATCTCAGCCTCATTTTAAAGCCATCAAAAGTATCTCTTTCTGATGTGTTGGATTCAGTCTGCTAATGTTTTATTAAGCAGTTTTGCATTTTTCACAAGGGATATTGGCCTGTAGTTTTCTTTGTTCGTTGTGTCCTTGCCTGGTTTTGTTATCAGGATGATGTTGCCTCATAGGGTGAGTTAGGAAAAATTCCCTCCTCTTTACATTTTGGAATCATTTGAGAAAAACTGGTGCTACTTTTCTTTAAAACTTTGGTAGAATTCAGCAATAAGCCATCTGGGTCCTGGGCTTTTCTTTATTGGGAAACTTTTGATTACCAATTTAATCTCATTACTCATTATTGGTCTGTTCAGGTCTTCTATTTCTTCCTGCTTTAATCTTGGTAGACTGTAGGTGTTCAGGAAAGTATCCATTTCCTCTGAGTTTTCCAGTTTGTTAGAATATAGTTGTTCTTAACAATATTTAATGATGCTTTGTATTTTTGTTGTATCAATTGGAATGTCTCTTTTTCCATTTCTTATGTTATTTATTTGGATATATTATCTTTTTTTCTTGCTTAGTCTTTTTTTTTTTTTTTTTTTTTTTTGAGATGCAGTCTTACTCTGTCACTCAGGCTGGAGTGCAGTGGCACAATCTCAGCTCACTGCAACCTCCGCCTCCTAGGTTAAAGCAATTCTTCTGCCTTCACCTCCTGACTAGCTGGGATTACAGGCGTATGCCACCATGCCTGGCTTATTTTTGTATTTTTAGTAGAGATGGGGTTTCACCCTTTTGGGCAGGCTTGTCTCGAACTCCTTACCTCATGATCCACCCACCTTGGCCTCCCAAAGTGCTGGGATTACAGGTGTGAACCACCGTGCCCAGCCAGTTAGTCTGGCTAGCAATTTGTTTATTTTATCTTTTCAAAATATCAACTTTTCACTTCATTGATCCAATGTACTTTCAGTCACAATTTCAGTTAGTTGTGCTTGGATCTTTACTATTTCTTTTTTTTCTGTTAATTTTGGATTTAGTTTGTTCTTCATTTTTTTAATCACTTAAGATACATCATTAGGGTGTTTATTCAAAAACTTTATATACAATAATCAAGTGACATTTATCCCAGGGACGCAAGGATAGTTCAACATACACAAGTAAATAAATGTGATACATCACATCAACAGAATGAAGGACAGAAACCATATGATAATTTCAATAGATGCAGAAAAAGAACTCAATAAAATCCAACATCCCTTCATTATAAAAACTCTTAACAAGTTATACATAGAAGCAGGGTACCTCAACATAATAAAAGCTATATATTACAAACCCACAGCTGGCATCATACTGAAGGGGGAAAAATAGAAAGATCAGTTTCACCACTCTGATTCAGCATAGTACTGGAATTTCTAGCCAGAGCAGTCAAGGGAAAGAAATGAAAGGCATCCAAATTGAAAAAAAGAGGAAGTCAAATTGTCCCTTCCCACAGATGATGTTATATACAGACTAACCTAAAAATCTCACCAAAAAACTCTTAGATCTGATAATCAAATTCAGTAAAATTGCAGATACAAAATTAATATAAAAAGTAGTAGCATTTCTATACACTAATAATCAACTAGCTAAAAAGAAATCAAGAAAGCAATTCAATTTATAATAGCTAATAAAATAAGAGAAAATACCTAGGAATCAATCTAACCAAGAAAGTTAAAGACTTCTGCAATAAAAACTACAAAACACTAATGAAAGAAAATGAAAGGGGCACAATCAAAGGGAAAAGACATTCCATGTTCACGGATCAGAAGAACTGATATAATTAAAATGACCATACTATACAAAGCAATCTACAGGGTCAATGCAATGCATATCAAAATGCCAATGACATTTTTTACAGAAATAGGAAAAAAAAATTTAAATTTATATAAAACCACAAAATAACCAGAGCAATTCTAAGCAAAAAGAACACAGCAGGAGGCATCACATAATCTGACTTCAAAATATACTACAACCCTACAGTAACCCAAATACCATGGTAGTGGTATGAAAACAGACGCATAGACTAATGGAAGATAACAGACAATCTAGAAGTAAGTCAGGGTAGTTCAGCCAACTGATTTTCAACAAAGGAGTCAAGAACATACACTGGAGAAAGGACATCCTCTTTAATATATGGTGTTGGGAAAACTGAATGTCCCTGTGCAGAAAGATAAAACTAGACCTTTATCTCTTATACAAAAATTAAGTCAAAATGAATTAAAAATATAGATATAAAACCTGAAACTATAAAACCTGCTAGAAGAAAACAGGGAAATGCTTCAGGACATTGGTCTAGGCACAGACTTTATGGCTCAGACTTCATAAGCACAGGCAAAAAACAAAAAATAGGCAAATGGGACTATATTAAAATAAAAAGCTTCTGTACAGCAAAGGAAACAATCAACCAACTGAAGAGAAAACTTATAGAATGGAAGAAAATATCTGTAAATTATTCATTCAACAAAGCTGCTAATACCCAGAAAATACAAAGAACTCAACTCAACAGCAAAAAGAAAAAGAAACAAAGAATTCCATTAAAAAGTGGACCAAAATCTGAATTAGTTCTCAAAAGAAGTCATACAAATAGCCAACAGGCATATGAAAAATGCTCAACATGATGAGTCATCAAGGAAATGCAAATCTAAACCACAATGAGATACCATTACACTCCAATCAGTGTAGCCATTATCAAACAAACAGACCAAAAACAACAACAACGAAGTGCAGCCAAGGATGCAGAGAAAAGGGAACTCTTACAAACTACTGGTGGAAATACAAATTAGTACAGCCATTATGGAAAACAATATAGAGGTAGAATCATCTAGCAGTCCCACTACTGGTTACTTATCAAAAGGAAAGAAAAGCAAATATTTTAAAGGGATGCCTGCACTCACATGTTTATTGCAGCACTGTTCACATAGTCAAGATGGGGAATCAACCTTAGTGTCCGTTAACAAATGAATGGATAAAGAAAATATGGTTTTATACACAATGGAATACTATTCTGTCATAAAAATAATGAAATTTGCAAGAAACATGAATAGAGCTGGAGTCATTAAGTGAAATAGCCCAGACAAAAAAAAAAGACAAATATTGTGTACCCTCACTACATGTGGAGGCTAAAAAAGTTAATCTCATGGAGAAGAAAGTAGAATGATGGTTACCAGAGGCTGAGAAGGGTGGGTGGGAGGAGAAATGAAGGGAGGTTGGTTAATGAGTACAAACATATTACAGAATAAGATAGAAGGAATAAGGTGTAGCATTTGATAGCACAGTAGAATAACTCAAGTTAACAATACATTATTACATATTTTAAAATAGCTAGAAGAGAAGATTTGGAATGTTTCCAAGAGAAATAAATGATAAACATTTGAGGTGAGGGATATTACACATTGTGTGCATATATCCCCATATCACATGTACCCTACTAATACATACAATTATTATGTATCAATATAAAGTGTTTCTTTTGACATACCAGATGACTCTTTATTGATATTTATCTTGTTTAAAACTATAGGCCCAATTTCCCAAAAGATCATAAGCTCTTTGACGAGAAGAGTGGTGCCTTGAAACTGGGCAATTCTTGGCATTACTCTTACACACAAAATAAATTAAATGTCTTTGCTAAATAATGATGTTGGATAATGGATGATACCCACCCTGGATTTCTTTCTTTGTTCATTTGTTTTGATTCCATCCCTGAAAACCTAGCTGAGGTCCTGCTGAAATAAAACATTAATATGATGTGGCTGACAACAGCAATGGGGCCATAGAAAAGCATCTGTATTGGTCAGGTAAAACTTACTGGTCATAGCCAGAAATCCTCCCATATCATACTCTGATAGATCTACATTCTGTACTCTGATTCTGGGACAGAGGCTTTGAATGAGGCATCTAGAACTTCAAGAATCTGTCTGAGGGATGCAGCAGACATTGGTATGTGTCTGCCTATGGCCGAATGTATTTTCCAAAGGTAGCCACAAAAATATCTCCCATGACACATACCCTTCTATAATGTGACCATGGCATTTCCTTGTCAAGGTGAAGTTTAATTCTCCCTTTGAAACTGAGCAGGCCTGTGACTTACTTGTTAGCAATAGAATGAGATGCAAGTGATGCTCAGGACTTTCCAGGGCAGGTGCATGAAGACCATGAACCTCTCTCTGGTTTTCTTGGCAGTTTCCCTCTTAGAACTAAGACACCATGCTGTGAGAATCTCAGTTCCAAGGAGAGGCAACAGGTAGGAGTTCTGATCTATAGTAAGAGCGGGTGACCTAGCCATCCTAGCTCAGGTACCAGATATATATGTGAATGAAGGAGCTTCCAGCTGATTCCAGTCCCCAAGCACCTGTCAATTACAGGCATTTGCATCTTCCCAACTAAAGCCCCAGATATTGTGGGGCAGGGAAGAGTCATCTCTACTGCTCTTTCATAATTCACTGAATTCATGAACATAAAGTGGGATAATGTGCTATACTACCACAATAACTGAAACAATGTCCGATATTAATTTCTGTCATCCTTATTCCAAACTAGTGCACATCTATTTTTACAAATAAAGATTTAGCAAAACACAGTTATGCTCACTCACCCATGAAATGTCTGTTGCTGCTTTTGCACTGAAATTTGTGGTGCAGGATGTATAACTTACAAAACATAACATATTTACTATATGACTATTTACAGAAAAAGTTTGTGACTTTATACAGAGGATCTCAAAGTGTGGTCCCAGATAGAAGCATCACTATCATTTGGGAACTTGTTAGAAATGCAACTTGTTGAACCCTCGTCCAGACCTACTGAATTAGAAATTGTGGCAGTAGGACTCAAAATTCTGCTTCAGGTGATTCTGATGCTCACTATAGTTTGAGAATCATTGCTCTACGCTAATAGAACCCTGATTATTTTTAAGGCTGCAATATCCCCAGCCTCAGTTTGTAGATTATGATTGGTCTACCCAGGACAATCCTTTACCTGCTTTTCCAGCTTCCCCTCTGGCTATGCGTGGCTACATGACAGTTTTAGCCAATGAGATATAAGGAAGATTCTGCTGGGGGTTTGTGTAAGACACTTCTGCTTTACTGAAAAAAATGACCATCTGATGATGACCCTTGATCCCTTCTTTTGGCTTGTGATGCTAGGAGAAGGCCTGGGTATCACTGCTATTTTGCGACCACGGGGTCACTAGCATAAAGATAGAAGCCCAAAATGTCAGGTTGCTGGAAGAAAATTACAGAAACAGCTGGTTCCTCAGGGATATTTTTGAGCACCTAAAACAAGGACAACAAACTTCTAACTTTATATGTAAGAAAATATACTGCTAATTATTTAGGGCACTATTAATTGCAGTCAAACAGACTCCTAACTCACATATATATGAGTTAGGAGATTTGAATGCCTATTATATATATATATAATAGGCATTCAAATCTATATGCTATTCTCAATATTTCAAAAAAGTGAATCTCACAAAGCAAACTTGGCCTTGAAGAGATACTATAAACTATATGAAAAGTCAAGTTTGCTTGCTTTTGTCTAGAATCATGTCAATTCACTGTTGCCAGTAATCACTTCATGTTAGTTAGAAGTTATATTTGATTGCATCTGACACCAAAGAAATTTTCAAGAGATAATCATTCTAACTATTACTGAGCATTTGCCAAATGCCCGGCACTCTGCTGACATGACCTCCTATACTTTTGACCATAATCCCTGTTTCTCAGACGGGGAGACTAAGGTCCATGAAGAGAGGTGACTGTTTCCCTTGGCATACCATGCATATCAACCCAGGGAACTGGATTTTAGAACCTACACATTCAATCACAGCTAATATTAAATAACTTCTTTATTTAATTGCATACTGAAAAGTATTTGTTATGTGCAAAGGTTCTGAAAGGCACAATCTTGAAACACGTGTAGATCAAGAGGGAAAGACTTTTAAAATTTGTGGTAGGAAAGTTTACAATTTTTAAAATTAAACAGCTCAGTGAATTTTGACCTGAGCCTCAAAGTGTGTCCATCTCTCTTGCACCTTAGCAGGAAGTATAGCTGCAGGGACTGAAGATGATAGACTTTCTGAGTATTAACATGGGCTTCTTACAGTTAACACCACGGTGGAAAATGGCTCAGATAAAGCAGTGTATGTGCATTCCATTTCTTTACATGCCTTATTATAGTCTCCTTCCATTAATACCTATGTCCATTTCTGCCATCCCAAATTGCTTCCCTTTCAGTCTCTAGAGGTGTTAAGGTGCAACATAGAGATAGAGTCTTTACCAGATGCACCCCCACTGAAACGGTGCCCTTCAAAGAGCTCAGAACACCCCTTTTGTGTCTACAGGTTGAGAAACATTTCTCTGAAGATCTCCCAGCCTCTTATGACCACAGAGCATGAGAATAGAAATGCTAATGTGGCATTATGAGTGAGAGGTAAGGACTGTCCAGCCTTTTGTGGACAGGAGGCCTTTTGGGCTGATTGAAATGTGTGCCTACAGTAGAACGAATACCACCAACGGATGTTCCCACAGTTGGCACTCAGAGATAGCCCAGGCATTGGTGAGCCTTTTATCTATATTCAGTTTTGAAAGACAACTTGACATTCTTATAATGCCATGCAAATGTATTCCCCTATACAATGTCAGTGATTACTCAGACTCCCAAGACAAACCACACATATCTTAATAAATCGGGACTACAGATTAAACAATTTAGAGAATAATGGTCTTTCACTGAGAGAGAAGCCATGGTTTGTGTCCTTCAAATTACAAGAGAAAGTGTTTAAATTATTCTCAGCCAGCATTCACTCCAGACAATTGTGGGCGACAGTGGCTTTCTTGTTGTTTCCAAATACACCATGGCCTACCCTCCCACTCCCCTCGGGTCTGAGCGTGACTCATTCTGAAACGCCCACATCAAATGTCATCTTCTCTTTGATGCCTTTCTTGATTCCTGCACCCCATCCCAAGCAGAATCCACTACACCATCATTGCTGATCCCAGACCCCTTTAGTCAGCTATCTATAGAAACATAAATGTAACTTGAGTTATGACTTACACTAATCTGTGGCATACCTCTTTCCCCACTAACCGTTCTCCCTATTACGAACTCTGACAAGGCACAAATGATGTCTGAGAACTCATCGCAGTAACTCCTCCTCCTTGGGCCTGGCTTAGTGCCCTGAATGGCTAGGAAGGTTGCAATTGCGCAACTCCCTGGGGCACTATTCACATCAAAATCCATATCAATGGCAACTTTTAGAATTGTGCGACAAGGAGATCTTTTCTTAGTACCTATCTAGCATACAAGACATGCTCCGTCAAATGCTTGTTCAGTTAAATAATGGCAAACTGGTTGGGTGGGGGCAGGAAAAAAGAACACATTAATTATTTATTCAACATTCATAGGAACTAAGCACTGGGTTCAGTTCCTTTTAATAGTGCATCTATCGGTCTATCTGATCATAGCTAATCAGGCGTTAGTGGCATATGGTCTGAGAGAAATAGCATTCTCTGTTACAGATGTCAGTTAAAAGAGAGACTTTTAAAGCTTCACTTGATGCAAACTGCCTGCTTAACTTGAGGCCATAAGGAGATGGTGACAGACAAGCTTTTACATCCTCCACTTGCAATCAATTTGCTCCTGACCGTGATTCCGAGTATTAACCTTGTTCTATCAAACCCCTGGAGTGTGGGGATGGGAAGACAAGAGCATGCACAGAGGAAGCTGAGATCAGCCAGAATAGCTAATGAACCACCAGATTTGATCTTTAGGGGAAAGGAGAAAAAATGGTCTTGGTATGAAAAACAAAACACAAGAATTCATTCCCTTGGGAAGCCGACTACGGCTTGCTTTGCTGCCGACACGGTCTAGTGCAATGCCTGTTTGCTCAGGTTTTCTGCCCCAACTGAAGATATGAGGGTTGGCAAGACGGAGATTCAATCTTTTAGCCATTCCATATTTGTTCGCATGTATTATTTAATGCTCCTCAGGGAGACTATACAACAAACGCTGAATAAGTAAAAAATAATAAAAAATCTAAGAAAAGAAAAATAATATCAAGAGAAGGTAGGAATATGACCTGTTAAAAGAAAAAAGGGAGTGGATAGAATTGGACAATCTATTTGTTGTTGTTGTTACTGCTCTAAATCTTTCTAAAGCCCATATCCAGAAACGCAATGCAATCATAAAGCTGTATTAACAGAAATACAAATAAGACAGCATATCCCAACACCAGGAGTCTTTCTTAAGGATTTGCCATCTTGTCTGTCACCTTAAGTGGTTCTCTATGATAGCTATTGCCTGCTGCATATTGTCATTCTTATTTTATAGAAAATAGTGACGGTTCTTTCATTCTTTCATATACATAATATACATCTTTTATTACCTTTTATATTAGACACTTTTATATATTATATAAAATAATGTAGATCCTCAATCTTAATAAACTTATATTACAAAAAATAATGTAAATCCCCAATATGCTTAAAATATTTTTATTTCTTGGAGTGCCATGCAAGCCAATCTAACTTCTGAGTTCAAATTATGGTACAGGGATCTACCTAGGAGGAATAAAAATGAGTAAAGTTTAATATTTCACTAAGTCCATTCTTAAGGAAATGAATTGGCAAACAAAATATTTAAGTAGCAACTAAAAAGCAGTGCATTTGATCTTATTTGGTATAATTTTTTTTAATGGTATGACTTTTTAAAAATGTGCTTACGTATAAAGAAAAAAATTAAAATGCCCCAGAATCTTATAATTCAGATTGCTGCTTTTAATCTTAAAATACACAATTTAAAAAAATTAAATAAACAGGAAGATACCAAGTGAAAAGCCTAGTTCCTCTCTATAAAGGGTCTACATAGTATGTTTCCTGGACCAGAAGCAGCAGTATCACCTGGGAAACTGTTAGAAATACAAATTATTAGGCTTCACTCCAGACTCACTGGATCAGAATCTTTATGGTGGGGCCCTGAGTTTTAACAAACCCTGGTGATTGTGGTGAACACTGAAATCTGAGAACCAGTATTCTACACAAAGGCAAGTGGAGTCAAAAACACTCCAATTACATCTCTCCAGATATATTTTAATCATACATATGCACATGCACACAAAGGGACCGCATTATACACATGTATGATCGTCACTTTGATTTTTTAAACATCATTTATCTTGTAGGTCTTTTCATATCTGCACTTAGAGATGAACTTCATGTTTTAGGACTACTCAGCCTTTCACTGGTTGGACCATATACCTTAATGATTCAACCAGGTCCCTGATGTGAGCATTTCTGGTATTTTTAGTTTGTATGTTTTACAGTGAGCCCTCCTGCTAGTACATATTAGAAAACATGTGTGAGTATATTACTGGATAAATTTCCAGCAGAGGCAACTCAAAGTCATGAGAAAATGTGTATTTTAGACTTTTGTGCATACGACCTAAATGTCTGACAAAGAGGTCGAGCCAATTTATTAACAGCGGCTATTTTTCTGGATCCTCATTTGACACTGGATATTAACAAACTTATTTTAACTGTTATCAATCTGATTGACTAAAACATGACATCTCATTATTGTTTATTTGCCTTTCTTTAGTTAGGAAGGCAAAAATGGTCCTCTTATATTTTTCTATTTATATTTCTTTTTCAGCAACTTGTACATTTTCCCTTGGGTTAAGTATATTTTTTTCTTTACTAATTTGTATAAAATTTGGCAAGTTAAGAAAATGAGTCTCAGCCTGTCACATGTTTAGACTGTATTTTTATTAGTTCAGATTTTTTTTAGTTGGTTATAACTTTATAGGTTTGTTAATGTTTTCTTTTTTGTGCTCTGACTATCGTGTCCTGAATGGAAAGACTTTCCACTAAGTCCAAAATTTTAAGTAAATTCACTCATGTTTTCCCTCAAACTGTCATAGTTTGATTTTTACTTTCTGTGATTAACTTTGGTAAAAGAAATGAGACTAGCATTCAATTTTTGTTTTTTCATACAGTCAGTACCTTGTCCCAACAACACTACTGAAGAAGCTCTTTTCGCAATGATTTGAGCACCACTATAATATCTCTGGATCTGGGGGATTTGGGGACATTCTCTGATAATCTCTAATGTCAAGCTTTTAAGCTAGTACAGGCTCACTGGCTATTTTGATAGAGATAATATTATTTCCAGCTTATTCATTTTTCTTTTTGAAACATTTCAAAGCATTTTCCACTTTTACTTTTCATAGTGAACTTTGTATTATTTTGTCAAGTACAAAAAATAAATTCAGATGAAGTGTTAAGACATTGAATTTGCAGCTTAATAAACTGAGATTTGTCCATTTTGTCAATGTATAACATTGTGGTTTCCTATAAAAGAATACCTGCATCTCTAATTTTACTGAAGTTTTCTTTTATATTATCTTTAGAGCTTCCAGTTTTCTTCACATAGGTCCATCACACTTCCGGTTAACTTTGATACCAGGTATTTTACTTCCCTTATTGCTATTATAGATGGATTATTTCTCCCATTGTATTTTCGAACTGCTTTTGGTTGTTTTCAAAGCCACTCATTTTTATATTATTCTTTACATGTGCTTATCTTTTGTGATACTTGTAATGAATTCTTAAAAATTATACCTCCCTCCAAACATGATGCTTACAATCAAAATGAATGTTAGCTACTGAAAAGAAACATAATCAGACTTTACTAAAACATACTTTGAACATTCTTTTTTAAAAATTGTCCATAAAAGGCCGGGCGCGGTGGCTCACGCCTGTAATCCCAGCACTTTGGGAGGCCGAGGCGGGTGGATCACGAGGTCAAGAGATCGAGACCATCCTGGTCAACATGGTGAAACCCCGTCTCTACTAAAAATACAAAAATTAGCTGGGCATGGTGGCACGTGCCTGTAGTCCCAGCTACATGGGAGGCTGAGGCAGGAGAATTGCCTGAACCCAGGAGGCGGAGGTTGCGGTGAGCCCAGATTGCATCATTGCACTCTAGCCTGGGTAACAAGAGCGAAACTCCATCTCAAAAAAAAAAAAAAAAAAAATTGTCCACAAGAGTTAACATTTCATTTACTTCATGATACATTTGTGATACATTTTTTTTTTTAATATAGATTGACATAGCCTAGCTTGGTCAACCAGTGTGTTATCAGCTAAGCTTTCTTTAGACAAACTTAACTACTTTTTTTATATTATCCAGTGAAAATAAATGGAAGAGTATTTGTTAACATTTAAAATATTTCAAAAAAAGAATGTCAACTTCAAAGAAATTTCCAAATATCAATTTCCAGAAATGGCCTTACCAATGAAGAGAATACTGGGCATCCAAATAAAGAATTGAGAAGAGTGACTGACTACATCCATGGATATCAAAAGAAGATGACAAGAAAGATTGAAAACAAAATAGAAAGATAATAGTAGAATTAATTAGTGATTCTTAGACCCTCTGAAAAATAAAGCTTAATAAAAATGAAAAAGGCAGAACAAAAAGATGTGTTACACAACAGTGAAAATAGTAACAGGCCAATAACAGATATAGAGAAAATAAAATTAATGATAACATAATACTTTATAAAACTCATCCAGGTATACTGAAACATCTATTTTCTATGTAATTAAACTGACCAAATAGAAAAGATGAAAAATCAAAGCAAATGATTTTGTTCCTGGTTACTTTCCTATATTAACTAATTATTTTGTATATTTCTCAGTTAATTCCACTGCATTTACTAGGTATACAATTATATAAGCAGCAACTAACAATAATTTTTGTCTCCTCCTTACCAATACCTGTACCTTTAATTTTCATTTCTCATGTTTAATTACATGTGTTATTTCTAGAATAAGTTGAATGGTGGGGATAGTAAGGCATTACTATCTTATTCATAATAAGAATATACAACTGTAATTTTTTAATCATTTAACTTGATGCTGAATATTTATTTGAAAAATACATATTCTTGGTTAATGATACATAATTGTTTTAATATACCACCATTTATTTTGCTTACATTTAATGTTTGGGCCCAACAGTAGTGTGATTATATTAAATAAGACTGTAATAAGATTGTCATATTTTGTCATCTCTATCAAATTTCTTCTTAGATATCGTATTGTCTTTGAATAAAAAATGTGGAAGCTGCATTATTTCTCTATGTTTTAAAAAGCTTAATTAGTAAATTAGTTCTTTAAAATTTCAGAATTCCCCTTTGAAAACCATTTGAGTCTCGAAATTTCTTTTATTTTTATTTTTTGAGATGGAGTCTTGCTCTTGTTGCCCAGGCTGGAATTCAGTGGCACAATTTCAGCTCACTGCAACCTCTGCCTCCCAGGTTCAAGTGATTCTCCTGCCTCAGCCTCCCGAGTAGCTGGGATTACAGGCTCCTGACACCATGCTGGGCTAATTTTTTGCATTTCTAGTAGAGACGAGGTTTCACCATATTGGTCAGGTTGGTCTTGAACTCCTGACCTCAGGTGATCCACCCACCTCAGCCTTCCGAAGTGCTGGGATTATAGGTGTGAGCCACTGAGCCCGGCCTGGAAATTTCTTTTTGCTACGGCTTTTTAATAGTTTTCTAAATAATTTTTATAGTTATTCATTAATTTGCATTTCATCTCTTCTTTAGAATCACTTTTGTTAACGCTTGGTTCCTAAAATTTTGAGAATTGTTAACATGCATTTTCGTAGAACTTTATAAAGTACCATTTTATCGTTCTTTTAATTTCTAAAATAACTCTTATTTCTTTTAAGACATTTTAAATTTTGTGCACTTGTGTTTTCTTCCTCCTTTATGTAGTTTCCAAAAAGTACTTAAAGTTCTTAATCAACTTGAAAATACTTTTTCACTTTTTAATTCATTATTTTTATATTTGCCACCTCCTTTTCATTCTGCAGGTTTTATTTTTTAAGTTTTTCTATTTCCAACTTTTACTTAGATATTCAATAGTCTTTTACGCCCGGAATATTTCTGAAACTTCATTTTGGGAACTCATTTTAGAATTGCTATTACATTCTTTGCATTATTTAAATGGTGACAAATCCTTTCCTTTGTGTTTATGCTATCATATGAGAAAAGTGGCTGAATATTATTTCAAACAAAGCTTGCCTCATATGAACGTTGACCAGCTCGGTCCTATGATTTTATGTCAGGAATCATATGCCTCTGTAATTAAACGAGGCATTGTTTCTTGTGGGTCTCATACGCTGACTCTGAAGGCGATCCAAAAGACAGTTCAAAACATGCTTTCCACCAAAGGGTATTCTTTAGAAGCTAAAACTCCTTTGGATGTGTAAGCAGTTCTTTTTGTCATTTTAAGGGCTCATTACCATGTAGTCAGATGCTTGTTCACTGTGGCTAGAAATCAGAAAGGCAGATAAACCAAGGATGAAAAAGCAAGGATTCAGCAAGGCTGGAACTTCTGTAGAAGTCCTGAGCTGATCTTTTTCATTCAGCCTAAAATGCAAAGTCGTTCATTTCAAGGGTAGAAGTAGCTGCATTTATTTATAGCTATTAGACAAATATGCAAAGCAGAATGCTTTTCTAAGTGAAGAATGAAGCACAAGCCAGTATAAATACTTCAAAATAAAGTGTGCTTTTGATAAAGGGTAATGAAGAGAGAGACTACAAAAAACAGTATTGGTAAACGTGAAGGTTTTATGTAACCTTACGCCAACGTTAGGGTTGAAAACACCCTCATAATATCCTTACATATTATAGGTCTGTCATTTTAACGTGAACAGTTAATGTCATTTATGAAGAAAGCAGTCACGTTTCCTGAATAATGACCATACACCTATTAAAACGAATTGTGTCTCTTTTTAAAATGTACATTTATTCTCTTCTCATTCTGTTAATGCATATCTTTTCCTTCATTATATCTACAAAATGTCAATCCTGCTATGTTGGGGAAATCAATAATTAAATAGCTTTACAGTAATTACCTCTTAGTAACACATTTTTCCACCTTCACTACACAAACTAACTCCACTAACATCAAAATGATACAAATATTCTTTGGCCTGTGAGAAGGTCATCATGTGAAAATGTAACTCTATTTACAGATGTTTTGAATCACACGTTCAACACCAATGCTTCCTAAGAGGAAACCATGGGTCAGCCTCCTGAGCTCCTCTCATGCGCTTGAGCTCTACTCTTACAAAGAACAAGGCTTCGCATTCTTACGGCTCTGGAAATTT
Source organism: Alouatta palliata (assembly GCA_004027835.1). Classification (NCBI taxonomy): domain Eukaryota; kingdom Metazoa; phylum Chordata; class Mammalia; order Primates; family Atelidae; genus Alouatta; species Alouatta palliata. The sequence goes on along the minus strand of PVKV010007163.1, from coordinate 77,352 downwards.
AGTTACCCTTAAAATATACCACCACCACCACCACCAATGACAACAAAACTCGAATAAGCTCAGCAATGACAGTTAAGTGTGGCTTTTTTTGGTAAATTTCCCAGGTGTTTTCTAAGGTTTTCAGTAAACTGGTCACTTTGTGTCTAAAGCTACTAGAATCCAAATGGAATCGATGACTCCAGTGATTTCACCACCTTCTTGGTAACACAGATGTCTATCCAGTCAAAGCAACTAACTATTCGTGCTTAAACGAGCTGCCTGTGGATATGGAAAGATTAGAGAATTATCCTCGAAGTCATTCTTTGTCTTTGTTAACACCAGATAGACGCGATTACATTAAAAAGAATATGTTTCTTGGAAAAATGACATAGACTTAAAAATCAATTCAGAAAAGTAAAATCTAAAAACACTGCAATTCCCCCAATTCAGAAATAACCATTGTCATATTTTGGTAAACAGCATGTTATACAGGAGTAGACTTATTCACAGGAGAGAAGATTAAACTTGAATTCAAGTGATAAAAAAATGGAAAGATTTTACATAACATTTCCATAGCACAAAAATTTTATTTTCTAAAATATTTCTTTAAATTTTTTTAAAAAGAAAAGATTATTAGAGCATTTTAAAAGTTGGAGTCAATATGTGTAAAGCATGTATTCCCCTGCCCGTCCATAAAAAAGCACAAAAATATTCCTTTGTGGCAACATGGATGCAGCTGGAGGTCATTATCCTAAGCAAATTAACACAGAAAACCAAATACTGCATGTTCTCACTTATAAGTGGGAGCTAAGCATGGGGTACACAGGGACATACAGATAGGAACCACGGGGGACTCCTAGTGGGGGAGGGAGGGAAGCCAGGGTTGAAAAACTACAGATTGGGTACTGTGTTCACTATCTGAGTGATGGCATTGATTATATCCCAAACCTCAGCATCACACAATATGCCCATATAACAGACCTATACATGTATGTACCCCTGAATCTAAAATAAAAGTTGAAATACAAAATAAGTATATAAATAAAACTATTCCAACAGTAGGAAATGTTTCTTTGGCCTGTAATCCCAGCCCCTTGGGAGGCTGAGTGGGGAGGATCTCTAGAGACCAGAAGTTCGAGATCACCAATATGGTGAAACCCCATCTGTATTAAAAATATAAAAATTAGCCGACCGTGGTGGCGCATACCTGTTACCGCAACTACTCGAGAGGCAGGAGAATTGTTGGAACCCAGGAGGCGTAGGCTGCAGTGAGCTGAGATCGCAGCACTGCACTCCAACCTGGGCTACAGAGCAAGATGGTAGTCTCAAAAAAGAAAAAGAAAATGTTTATTTATTCCTACAATAAGGGATACAGAAATTGTCACACTGACACTACACATGCCATCTCAGTCACCTAATTTTGATAGTTACATGACTATTTCATATGGTCAAGGTTTAAAATGTTTGTATTCCATTTATAACTATCATGCCTATTGTTGTTGTATCTGCTTTATATATTTAAATATATGTATGGAGTCATACTGTTTCTTTATCTTCCTCATCCCTTTATTTTCAAGAATCCAGATTTCTCGGTTGGCTGAACTTTACAGCCTTGCTTCCACTTGCCCTTCACACCAAGAATGGGGCAGGTACACTCTTGTCCCTCAGTTCTTGCATATGTGAGAGGATTTATTTGTCTTTATATTCAAAAGAAAAGGAGGCGTATTCTCTTTTTCTGTCATAATTTTTTTCCCTTCAACTTTGTAGACAATAGCCAACTATTTTCTGGCATCAGACACTATAATACATCAAGTATCACATCTAATTTACTTTTTCTGCTTATATAGAAATGTGATGTTCTTTTCTTTATTTCTGCAGTTCAGTAACTTCAATATTGTAATGCCTTGCTATTTAAATTTTTCCATCAACTTTTCTGGCACATACTGTGTACCATTTTTTTCTTACAAATCAGGATCATGTTTTTCAACTCATGTTTTCTCATTCTGTCTTTAAGTATTTTTTTTCTCTTCCACTTGTTCTCAGCAACATCAATTATTAATACATTAGGTATCTTTTGATTGTCTATAATAGCTGAAATCTATTCTAGAATATTTTGCCCTTGCTGGAGTTTTTTTAATATTGTTAAGATTTTCTCAAATTTATCTCCTTGGTCTTTCATTTTTGTCTAACTTTTGTTATTTTTAATGGAGTGTACCTCTAATGCTTTTATGTTTTGATATGCCATGACTTTTTATTTCAACCTTTGTATCTATTCTTAAATCACTTGTTTTTGATAAAACATGTTGCTCAGAACTCTTTGAGGACATGAAGAAGTATTTTATAAAATATTCCTGTGTCTCTTTGGGTATTTTCTGTGATATATGATGTTCATCTACTTTGTATTAATGTTCCTTAATTTTGTTTTTATTCTTTTAATTCCTATTTTTTTCCATTGGCCTAAAAGTATTATTGATTTTTTAAATGAGGGTGGCTATTTTGAGCAGAAGAGTATTGGGGTGAAGAGACAGCATGGTGGGAAGTGTATGATGGGACCATGCAGTGGCTGCTCAGGAGTGCTGGACAGCTGAGGACCCGTCTCAGTGAAACATGGCTAAAAGCCTTTCAGTTAGGACTCTCTGCTTCAATCTAGCACTCTTTTCTCTCCTTGACACCCACTCATCTCAGCGAACATGCTTCCCCCTTAAAGATCCAGTTACAGAACATAGAAAATAACTCTGCTGCATAATTCCTCCCTAATCTTACCCTCTTTTTCTGTTCATTTTTTGCCTTATTATGTTTTTTTCTCCCCTACTAAGTCACTTAACTGATCTGAGGTTTTATAACTCTATGTAAAGAACCCTTAGATATGTCTCTCAGGATCATGACCCTTGTTGTCGTGGGGAGAGGGAATCCATATTCTCCAGGAGAATCAAGATGGCAGAAGTCAGTTCTCAGTTCTCAGGTGTCCATCTGGATTGCGCAATTTCTGACAGGAGTGAGACTTTCAGAGTCAGTGCTGTGTTTTTGTTTTGTTTTGTTTTGTTGTTTTGTTTTGTTTTGCTTGGAGCTTGTGATCTAACTACTTTTAATGGCTCTTATTCAGTTAGAGAGAGGACAGCACTATAAAACTTCCCTTTCCTCCACCATTTTTAACTGAAAACAATAAGCAATCATTTTCCAACATTGTATTACGTAAATTTTCAAACATTCAGAAAAGTTGAAATAATTCTAAAATGAACCCCCATTTACCCACCATCTAGATTCTACCACTAAGGCTTTACTGTTCTTTTTAAATCATATATCTATTCATCTATTTCTCTATCCATTCATCAATAAATTCATCATGTTTTATTGTTATTTTATTTTGCCAAAAACAACTTAATAGCAATTTGCCACAAGATGATGATTAGGAAGTAGTAAAACTTCATTTACAGTAGCAGCCAGTTAAAAAATCAGATGTATAATAAAGCCCTTGCATAGCCCTTTGACAAAAATGAGTAATGTTTTCAAATGAACTACTTTACATATAGCTACTAGGGGCCAAGTAGGCATTAAAGACCAGATGTATCAATTTCTTTTCTGTGTAACTTGGTCTGTTGGGGCATCTGGCTTCAAACAAAAAGCAGGTTTACTCAGATGTGATTCATACCATATAAAATAAAAGTTAAAAAAAATCATTCCTCAGAGCTAATTTTTCTTGATTCTGGTGGCACAAGCTACCAGGCACCTGTTACAACACACCTTATTGTGGCATCAGAGAGGACAGTGGTTCTCAGTACACACCTGTTGGGAGGTCGGAGACACTACATGTTAAAACCAGCGACACTGCTTTTTCTGTAAAGTCACACACTTAATGCCCTAGAATTTTTTATATGCTTAACTCTCTACCACAGATTTGACATTTGAGACCATTACATGGAAGATCCACTAACAACTAACTTTTCTTTCAAGGCATATCGCAAGAGATGCTGAGGAGAAGTGCGAACTATGTAACATTTGCACCTTTTGAAGGAGGAAGGAATTGAGACATAGGTAGCCAGCTTGCATCCCTTACTTCATCATGCGTCAGCATCCCTGTGAAGTCGGAAGAGAAGGCATGAGTCTATTTTAAGTGTATTTTTTTCCAAGCATAGTTTCTACTAATATCAGTGTAAACGTCCTCCCGGTGGGGTGAACTCCACCCGTCTGGAAGAGATGGATCTGAAGATGGAGGTCTGGTTATGGGGAAAGAAAAGGAAATGGAGACACGCTGGTTGCAGCGGCTCGAGGTATGGCATCACCTGAGTGACTATGTATCCTCATTTTCCACAACAGTTACATTTTTTGTCTTACTGATTATACATTCTTAACAGTGTATCTTTATCCTAAAATTGTCCTATTTTGGATAGTAAGCCATATCCTTATCGAAGGCATCACTGAAGAGAAAGACAGTGGAATTTTCATGATTTTTAATCAACATAGACGACTAAATCAAGAGGACCCTTTTAATTAATGAGACAAGTACCCCTCCAATAGGACTGGAGACTCTCCAGAGTAATAGGTAGAAACTCCAGCATGGTGATGAGAACCACAAGGTGTATCTAGAAATAAGGTCAGGTGAACACAGCAGACCGATACATTGTTTGTAAAACAAACAACATAAAAACCATGATATAAAGTACTAAAGTATTTTTTTTTGAGATGGAATATTGTTCTGTCACCAGGCTGGAGTGCAGTGGAGCAATCTTGGCTTACTGCAACCTCCAACTTCCTGTCTCAGCCGCTAACTTTTTTTTTTTTTTTTTTTTTTTTTTTACTGTATTTGAGTAGAGACAGGGATGCAGCATGTTAATCAGGATGGTCTCAATCTTCCGACCTCGGGAAACGCCCGCCTCAGCCTCCCAAAGTACTGGGATTACAGGCATGAGCCATGGAGACGGGCCTGATGGAAAGTATTTATCAGCTAGGACTGTAGCTGCCTTTCTACTTTGCTAATTATAAACCTCCAGCACACAATCCTCAACCTAACAGTTAGGAGTGCCCATATAAATGGGGAGAACTCAAGCTGCCCAGGTCTCAAGAAGAATCTAGACAGACAATTTTTGTGCAAACAGAAGACATGGATAGACTGTATAGACTTGTCACCCTCAAGAGTCAGTCAAGAAAAATAAACAAGCCACATACACGCATACATATGCATGACCAGTATGTTTGAAAACATTCGCAACTGAAAAGGAAAATTTAAAAAAGAAAAAATGTAAAATATAAATAAAAAGCATAATTTTGAAAAATACTTACCTCAGCCAGGAAAATAAATTTAATTTATAGTAACTACTGTTTTGTATTATCTGGGATATTAAGGGGGGAAAAAAACCCCTAAAACATAGATTAGTACAAGATAGGAAAGACACTGTGTGAGATAGAAAGGAAGCTTATAGAGCTAGAGAAAGAAACTAATGAAAATATAAATGAAGAACGCTGTTTCAAGAATTAAACTGGCATTCGACAATTATAATAACTGGTGTGCAGTCTCCAAATATGGTTACCAACAATTTTTTTTTTGTTGTTGTTGCCATTTCTCTCTCTGCATATGTCTCCATCTATTTCCCCTCTCCTTGGATTTGGGTTGGCCTTATAACTGCTTTGACCAATTTGAAGATGAAAGGAGAATAGTTAAAGGGCTTCTGGGACCACACAGTAAGAGGATTAGCAGCTTCTACCTCTCCCTCTTACAGCCCAGCTGTCATATTGTCCAGATCAGACCACTGAATGACCAGAGGCTGTCTGAAAAGAGGCCTTGAAGAAAGACAGGCCATTCTTACAGTTCCAGCCCTAATCCAGTTGGAGTTGAATGTAGCTATATGAGTGACCTCAGTCATAATCAATTAAATCAAATTTACTTCCGACTGAAGACTCGAAGAATCTCCCAGAAGAGCCCACTCGACTCACAGAATTAGGACAAAATAGTAAGTATTTGTTGTTTTAAGCCATTTAGCTTTACAGTGGGTCGTTAATCAGCAACAGACATCTGAAACAATGGTATTTTTAATGTAGGCAATATATGCCAAACTTTGTGCTAAATGCTTTATATGTCCTGTCTCATTTAATCTTCAAATTCATCTTTTCATCATTTTTAACACCATTGCTCTGTATCAAACCATTATTTTTCTCCAACAGAAAAATAAAAATACAAGTTTTCAAATTGTATTTCTAGACTCCTGACTTGAGCCCTCCCCAATTTATCCACTCAATATACTGCCAAGAGATCTATTTGAAATAAAATTAAAGTACATTTCTATGAATACCAAACTTCATCGCTGTAATCTACCTCTGTAGCCATATTTCCCATCAATCGTCCTCCAAAACTCTCTCACTATTTCTCCCTGCTCCTACCCCACTACATAGTATCCTTTGCATATATGTTCCTTCCTCTGAGAAAACTTCCCTGCCCCCGTTAATTTCACCGGGATCTTTACCTTCTTTTCAAAGTATAGCTCAGGAATCATCTCCTCAAGAAAGGCTGTCTTCAGCTTCTATTATTTGAATGTGTCCTCTCCAAAATTCAAATGTTGAAACTTACTAGCCAATGTGTACATAAGAGGTGATTAGGTCATGAGGACTCCCCTCCTCATAAATGGGATTGGGGTCCCCATTAAAGAGACTTCAAACAGCATTTGAAGGGCACTTCCACCTTCCACCACGTGAGGACGCTGTTCGTCCCTTCCAGAGATGCAGCCAGAAGGAGACATCCTGAAAGCAGAGATCACCCTCACCAGACAACTCAACCTGCTAGCATCTGGATCTTGGACTTCCCAACCTCTAGAACTATAAGAAATAAATTCCTATTCTTTATAAATTACCCAGCCTGTGGTATTTTGTTATAACAGCACAGACATTTGCTCAGGACCAAATCAGTTATCCCCGCATGGGTCACATAGAAGGCCACTGATACCATTATGAAAACAGCCTTGCCAAAGCACTGCCTCTGTTTGTTTATAAGTCTGCCACCTGCATTTGACTGTAACTCTTTTTAGGTAAATGCTTGCTGTTCCTAGCAATTGCTATACAGCTGCGTGACCTTAGGCATGTTATGTATGCTCTCTGTGCCTCCACAATCTTTATCTGTAAAGTGGGATTTCTCCTATAGAGATTTATCGGGAGGATAAAATAAGTTGGGTATGTATAGTGTTTAGAACCACTCAAAAATTTTAAACTCATTGTTTTAATTATTATTCAATATGTTTATTAAGCATGCTAAATCTAAAAAGATAGCTAGGGTTTAGAGAAACATGGTAAGGAAAGGGAGGAGGAGGAATGAGAGAGAAATTAAGAAATACATTCAAGGTATTCAAGGTATAGGTGATGCTCTCATCATCTCAGTAAATAGTGTTACCATCTACCCATGCATTCAGACCAGAAACCAGAAAGGCATTCATGAGGTGTCACATAATCCTGCATCCCTCACATTGACTACGTCAGTATACAACTGTCAGTTTTCCTTCAAAAATCCATCTTGAATCTGCTTACTTCTCTGTATCTCTATGGATACCACCCTAGTCTGAGCCAACACTGTTTCCTTCGTGAACAACTACAGAAGCCTCCCAGTGAACTTGTTTTGCCTCTTGCCCTGTAGCAATCCATTCATCAAATAATAGAATGAGCTTGCAAAGTGACAATTAGGTATGTAAGTTCCTCTGCTTCAAACTTTCACTACAGCCACAATATTCTTAAAGTCTTAACATGATAAAGCCTTGCCTACCATTGCATGCCATTGCCCTCTTCCTCCTTTTTATAAAATAGCTTTTAGGCAAGGTGGGCCTCTTCTAGTTCTCCACTCAGCCTTTTCAAACCACAGCAATTTCTGCACAACCTAGCCTTCTTCCTTCGTTCTCCCAGTGGTTTTACTGCCTCATCCTTTAGGACTCAGCTTAACTATCTGCTCAAAGAGAATATACTAGGCCAATATACTTAATGTAAGACATTCTTATTCTGTTCTCTCATGTGGCAAGGCTGTTCTCTGTCCAGTTAGAACATTTACCAGAATCCTAAATAAATATTTACTTTTCTGTTTGTTTAACGTGTCTCTCCCACTAAATTATATATTAGAAGGCAGAAGTGGGCTAGGCCATAAAATGTTGGTTAATTACTGTGGTACTAAATGGAGTTTAAGTATTAATTCTCAAAGATTTATACTCGGAGGGCAATTCCCTGAGAAGAGAGATGTGCCTTTTAAAAAAATTCTATGATTTACAAGAAGGCAATTTTGTCATGGAGCAACTCCTCTAAGCTAAATGTGCTAACCATGCTCTGATATGCTAAAATGCATTATAACTTATCTTTTTTCTGTTTTTCATCCAAGAATGGCACAGCAGAACACAGAAATACGAAACATCGATAAGGCTTCAGCACAGCTAAATAGAGATGTCTTTTTGCCCAGTGTAGAATAGTTCCAGTGGTTTCTAGGATATCTCCTATGGCAGGTTCTTGGTTGTATTTTTCTACAATAACGAGAGTTATACAAATCTATTTCTTTCTCTGTCAGAAAGGTAGGTCTTTATAGGAAGAAGTATCAGAAGTGACTTCTGTTTTTCTGGCCTTTCTGAATCCTTACGCTGTGGGTAGGGGGGGAAAAAAAAACCCTTAAATTTCCTGAATGAGGTGGAGATTATCACTGGTTTTTTGACCAGCCAGTTTTCCAGAGTCTTAATACACCTCTAAGTGTTATTCACTGCAGAGGACTGTTTTCCTGCTGCTACTTGGTATTTGGATACATGGACACACTTTCAGTCGTTGGCTGAGGTTTCGCAGCATCCCACTGAATTAGGCAAAGCAAAATACCTCAATGAACAGCTCACATTGCCTGCCTCTTTACCCAAATATCAGGAACAACTGGATGCACCACTGGAACCATTATTAGGACTGAAGCACTTCACACAAAAATGCCTGTTTGATTAAATCAAAATTCAAGAGCATCTCTAATGTAGCTGTTCCTGCGATCTAATGCATATAAAGAGATAATAGCTTCTTAGAACATCAATATCAAGGTATATGCAAACAACCCTAGGGAGAATTTCAACAAGAGTGGCATTAATTCCAAATGTCCTCTGAATAATAATGCTGAGTCTCCAGGTAACTCCTGGGATTCTCATGGGATATGACAATTAAAGGACCAGCTGAAACTGAATTATCACTGTTAGTCTATGTGATTCCTACTTGCCGTTTCTTTCGCTCCTGTCCAATAATACCTCTCTGTTGTTACATTTTTTTCTTTTACTAATAGCACTGCAATCTTTGATTACATTGCATAGAATTCTCAGCACTTAAAGCTTCTACACTGTTTCATAAAACCTAGATAACCTAGATCCTTTATCAAGACAGCGTATGAGCTATATATTGCTTTTCCTTCCATTCTGTCTTTGGTGGTCAGTTCCTTCAATTATGACTAGAAGTGTTTGTTGAAGATATTCTGCAACATATTCATACATCAGGGAAATAAGTAGACATACAGAGCAAGGATCTGAGAATTTTGCTTTATTTAACCTTGCTATTGATATGCCAGGGGTTCCCAGAATTAATAACTCTTAAAACACTGGTAGCGATTTAAGATTCAGATAGCTGGACTTCCCACCTTTGGGCATCTAGTCCATTATCTGTCTCCTTTCAATTCATACTCATAGACTAAAGTGGAATCATCATAATAAAATGCATGTTTTTTTTTTCTCTGCTTCTTTTGGCTTCTAGAGTCTTTCAATTGTCCTTTAGTGGTTAGCTAACAAAAGAAGTTTGGACAACACTATCATCTGACTTTTGGGATAAAACAAAATATGGAATGACAATGAGAGAACTCATCCAGTGATTCTAGACTTTTCCATCTTCTCCACTGATAGTGATATTGGTGATATTAGTGACAATTAACTCACTGAATGCTTAATATGTACCAAGACTGTTCTGTGTGCTTCAGATATAATATTCATTGGATCATCACACTAGTGAGAGGTCAGACATTATTGTTATCTTATTTTAACGATGAGGACAATGGAGCAAAAACAGATCAAGTGATGATTTTCCTAAGTTCACACATATAAATGTCTGCAACAGAGAAAAATGAAATGTAGTAATAGACAACCAGCCATTCAGTAGCTGTATATCTTTGCAAAGTTACTAGACTTCTCTGAGCCTTTCATTACCTGTATATTCATGAGTTTACTCTCAGAGTTGAGAGAGATGTCATTCATCTCATATAAAACAGAAACAGAAAATGCTGTATCTGTTAAAAGTGTTCATAGCCCATGTTCAAAATGTATGTATTCATTCAACAAACATTGTTTAAGCACTTGCTATGTGAAACGCTTCATGCTAGCTATTGAAGACAAAGACACGGACGAAATATCACCCCCAAAAGCTCCCAGTCTATTGGGCAAAATAATTGTATATTGTGTGATCCACTAAATTAGATTGAAGTGCAGTAGAACATCATATAGGCAGCAATGGGAGCCCCTTCAGGATACAGAGGAAAAACATGGAAAGAGCTTATTTAACTATGTGGTCTATGGATGCCAGGAAGGTGTGAAAACTGAGTTTTGATGAAAAAACACAGGTGTCAGGTTCCCAGGTAACCACAGCTATGATTTTAGAATCAAGGTATAGGCCAATGGCATGTGAGAAGGTGAAGAAACACTGAGAAATTTCTGTTTCTTCAGGAAATTCTGAGAAATGTAATATGACTGAATCTTCATGCCCATAAAGTGGAGCGGTGCGAGAGGAACTTGGAGAAGTGGAAGTCATGATGGCCTTGTAGGCCACGTAAAAAATTTCGGACTTCACCCACTGCCTGATGCAGAAACAGAGAACCAGGCAATAGACACAACTGGATTTGCATCTCAGAAAGGGGACTTTGGTAGCAGAGTGGAAGACCAGTTGCAGGAGGCAGACAACACATCTGGAGTCAGGGAGAACAAATGAAAGGTAATTTCACAACCCGGGCTTGAGACAGTGAAAGAGAAATGCACATGTGGGCCTCTTCTGCACACTCCTCTTGACAAAAAGGCAAGAGGCTGGGTGTGGTGGCTCATGCCTGTAATCCCAGCACTTTGGGAGGCTGAGGCGAACGGATTACCTGAGGTCAGGAGTTTGACACCAGCCTGGCCAACATGGTGAAACCCTCTCTCTACTAAAAATAATAATAATAATACTACAAAATTAGCTGGGCATGGTGGTGCACACCTGAATCCCAGCAACTCAGGAGGCTGAGGCAGGAGAATCACTTGAACCTGGGAGGTGGAGGCTGCAATGAGCCAAGATGGTGCCACTGCACACCAGCCTAGGAGACAGAGCAAGACTGTCTCAAAAAAATAAAATAATGTAAGAAAGTTACAAAAGGAATATGAAAGAGAAGGTAATTGGAACATTCTCTTCTTTGAAATGAGATATTTTAATGGGATTTGGTTACCAATTAAAGGTTCTTGGTGAGAAGATGGCAGCATTGTAAATATTAGGTTTCTTATTTCAGCAATGGGAAAGTGATAGTGTCTCCAGCTCACACAGGAAATATATGAGAAATATAAATTTGGGGTGTGCTAAATGAATTAAGTTCCAGAAGTGTTATCTTCAGTGAGTTCTGGGGACATCCGAGTGGAAGCATCAGGTCAGCAGTTGATCTTCAGTTCAGTGGAGAGATTTGTGGTAGAGATATAAATAAGGAGGTTATGAGTCCATATGTGGTGTTCAAAAGTATGAAGGAAGGTGAGCATGTGAAGAAACAAAAAGGGACAGAAGAGATAAGAAGAGGAACATAGAAAGATGCCTGAGGAACATGAAGCTTCAACGGGAGCACAGAAGAGGTGGATGGATCTGTGGAAGAAACAGAGCTGCTGACCAGAGGTGGGAATAGTGACCAAGAAGTCAGCCCAACCATAGAGTGGAATGCCACATTAAATTGGTCTCACGTGTGGTTATAGATAATAAATCCTCAAATTCCCTTCTCATGTTGAAATGGCATACTATCTAAGACAGCAGTTCATTCATTTCAACCATTCCGTATTTTACGACCTCTGTACCTAAAGTAAAATATTTAGGGTTCAAAGATCTTTTGCTACGTTTTAGTCTATACAGGTAAATAAAATTCATCCAGGGATTAAAATCATCTCATCAAATTTTCTTCCAGGCCCTCAAAATCTGTGAAGCAAAAATTGCCCTGATGTCAACTTTGATTTAGCTACAGTTGTTCCTTTAAGAATGAGGTTTGGGAACTTGTACAATTATTAGGAGTCAATTATGAACAGAATTTTAAACATTTTAAAGAATAATACAGTTCAGAGTAATATAGAACATTTAATAAATATACCATGATCAAATATATTTTTGGTATATTATTTCATGCATGGATATAGAAACGTACTCAAAGTTGGCTTTTATAGTCTATTCTACCATCCTGGAAAAAAACAGTTAAAAGTAGAAGTGGATAAGGGTACAGTTATTGACATTGGAATTAGATGAAATTAGACTTGAATTTTTGACACGGTACTTTGTAGCTGTGCAGACTTGGCCAAATTACTTATCTTCCCTGAGGGTTTTTATCCCTTTCTCCCACATGCATATGATTGACCTCATGGGGTTAGTGGGCTTATCACCTGAGGAAATTCATTCTTGGCAGTGTCTGTGCATAACAAACAATCGATGAATATTAGCTAAGTACAGTGCAAAGAACACCCGACTAGGAGTTGGAAATCTTGTATTCTAAACCTGGCTCTGGCTGGGTGCAGTGACTCACGTCTGTAATCCCAGCACGTTGGGAGGCTGAGGCGGGCAGATATCTAGAGACCAGGAGTTCAAAACCAGCCTGGCCAACATAGTGAGACCCTATCTCTACTAAAAATACAAAAAATAGCTGGGCATGGTGACTCATGGCTGTAATCCCAGCTACTTGGGAGACTGAGGCAGGAGAATTGCTTGAACCTGGGAGGCAGAGGTTATAGTGAGCTGAGATCGTGCCACTGCACTCCAGCCTGGGCAACAGAGTGAGACTCCATCTCTAAGTAAATAAATAAATAATAAAGAAAAATACACTTGGCTCTGTCATTAACCAACAGTATGATGGAAAAAAAAAAGTCATCATGTCTCTCAGTGGTCTCCTCATGTAGAGAATAGGAGAGTTGGACTAGATTTGTATTTTCCTAAATTTTACTTAACCAAACCAGCACTTTCTCTTTAAGGACAATCCTATATGGAACCTCATTATATAAAACTAAATAGAAAGAGTAGCTGCTGCCCTGGTTGAAGTACAAGATCAGAATATGCAGGTGTGTGTAAATATACACAGCATACATATTCATATACACATGTATATTTGTATATCATATTTATGCTGTAGTAATAGGAAAAATCTGTGTCCCTAAATTCCTATAACCTCCACAAGCAAACGCACCAGCAAAAGAGCAAAGCAGATCTTCCAAGCAGTTCCTTAAACAAGGACTGTTGTTTTTATAGAATCTAGCATTGAATCACAATGAACTGAATTTCAACTTTCATTCATAGTTAATGGACAGTAGGCGGACTAATATATACTAAAGAGGATTCTTTTCCTCTCAACAGTCGCATTCTTTTCATGTAAGCAATGCAATGCTAAGTACTTATAGTGATTGCAATCTCTTCCAAGAAAATTTTCTATGGCACTTAAATATAATCACTACCTAACTCAGGACAACTTGTGTCATCAATACACTGTCTTGCTGAGTAATCAAGACATGAAATTTAGTTTTGCTTTGGTTTCTTTTCTCCCTCCTGTAAAACAGAAATGTATTTTTGGAGTGAATATGTTGCTGTTAGGCAGACTTGAAAATAGGAACTTTTAAAAGGGAATGCTCTCATTGTCATATGGTTTAGAAAGAGACCACTCTTGTAAGTGCGTGTACTAAGAGTATCAGTGTATATGAGCACAGCCTAGCAATTTAATTATTTTATTATATGATTTGAATAAACCAACTGCCAAGTTGACATTTTGGGTGGTCTGGAGTGTGGTCAAGATGACAGCCTGGGATCCACAATTGGAAGAAGCCAGCACCAAATGGAGAAGAGAGCTGAGCTGGAAATAGCCAGCGTCAGCCAGCAAAGGCAGCCAGACAGGTCAACCCCCTCCTTCAGGTGAGAGAAGCGTCCCAGAAAATACAGCCCATCACTCCAGAGAACATCGTGGGACAGGACAGGGTCTTTCTTGATAAATAGAACAGCAACAGAGGTACAGCAGGTCAAGGGAGTCAGGGAAGGGTGTCAAGAGTCAGATACTTGGGAGTATGTGTGTGATGTATGGTGGATAACGCATGACCACATGGACCAGGTGAGTTTATGTTATTGCTGAAAGAAGTATCTGCTATTCAATTCTTGGGCATGTGTGTCCAGGTCTTCCAAGAGAAGCCAGAAATCTGTATTTTTAAGGGAAACCCTCAATTGTGAGGCACTGTCAATAACTTCATTTTGTTTTTTAAAATTCTGTGAAAATGGAAAGAGCCTTAGGCCAACCACATGAAATACACTTGCCCTAGGGCTTTACGTTTGAGATATCAGGCCTCGAATTCCATACTTGTAGGTATATGCTTATAAATCTGACCTTGATTCACTTTTCCAGTTTTGTGATAATTTATTTCTTTGGATCTAAATAAGCACCACCAAATTGCCCTAGTATTTATGGGAGGCCAACTTTCTTCTTACTCTGGCATTCCAAAGAAACTTCTTGAAGCTCATAAAATATGGCAGTCTTTTCAAGGGTGGTCTTATCTGCCTCATTATTTGATTTCTTCAAGATATCCTGGGATGAATTCTCTGACCTTCCCCTCACCCTGAAAAAGCCCCATTCTTTCATTTGCCGAACATTTCACCATCTAGCAAAGCTTATCATAAAATATTTGGCTATTCCATATATAAAATAAGAATAAAATTCTAAGCCTCCCAACCGACTGAATGGATCGTCTCTTGGCCAAAGGGACCCAAAAATAACCTTGAAAAATGCTTTATTGGTCATAATAAAATGGGAGGTCAGACATGCCTTGATATATCCTCTCCCTTGCTAATCACAATTAGATTTATTCCCTAAGGGCTAAACAGAAGCCAGTTCTTTCAAAGGACCACTCTGAGGCTGTCCCTCCTTTATTGCCTGAGAAGAGGACACTGACCATGGAGTGGTTCTTTCCAGTCTATGGAGAATGTGCAGTAAGGGTTTTTGTGACCTTGGCTTCACCTATTGATGTGAGAGCACAGAAAGCACCACCCTCGGATCATGCGAGTGCTGTCATCTTTTGTAGGTGAGACTCACAAAGGGGCATAAAGCTCCGTTGCATCTGTGCACATTTCTTCTATCACAGATGGTCATGACTCCTCCTACAGCTTATTAAATATGTATATTCAGTCACCCAGTGCAGCAGAAATTCCTGTACCCTTTGCGCCTCCCTCGAAGTGTCTGTTTCTGGCTTCTGACTGGAGGCTACACTTCCCAGCCTGTCAGAATGGCCACCCCGCAAGCTGCAACCCTTTAGGAGAAACGAACCTCTCCATTCCAAATTTATGAACTTTGTCCTTCTTAAACTGACACACAGGAGCTAGGAGCACAAGCCAATTTAAATGGGTATGAGAAGAGGATAAAATTCAAACTTAATTTAAATTTGTCACATTTATACTGTTCTTAGAAAGTCATTAACACAATTATTTTTTTCTCTGTAGAAGAGGAACAGAGGGGAAAATATTACTGCTGTCATGCAAGATATGTTTATTCCGTTTTTTCTCTGAAACTTTATTCTCCCAGCAGTCCTTTCGGAGGGGGTGGCAATGAAAAGGCGCAGGTGAGGCAGTGCAGCCTGCTGCTGTTCTCTCCCTCCCTGGCCAGTGCTCCTGAGAGCTTCACCTCACTCTCCAGTTAGTAAGACTGCTCTGAAGTGAAAGACTCTTCCCTTCTTTCACACTCAGCATAAAGGGAGGAAGCAGACCTTTACTAGCTCCTTGGGGAATCTGGACCCATCAGAATCTCTTCTGAGCACCCATCAGTGCTCAGAAGTAAACAGTGGATCCTCCAAGGGACAGGCTTTGAGATTTCAAAGTAAAAGAGACCAGGAAAACTCTAAAAAGCACAGTATAAAAAGGAAAATAAACTAAATAGGAGTCACTGAGAGAAAAGTGAGTTCTGGAGGCCTAAGGCTCCCACTACAGGGGAGCATTTTGAAACAGCAATTCACATAACTCTCTTGAATTGCTTAGAGTCTTTATAGCTACTTTCCTTTAACTTCCTTGCTTTTACATATATATAACTTGCCTCCTTTAGGCACCAGTTAATACCTCCATTAAAACTCCCCAAAACCAAAAGCAAGTTTCAAAACAAGTAGTTGCAACTGTCTTAGAGCACAGGAAAGAGAAATGGCAGAATCCTTTGACCTCCCAGGGAAGCTATTTTATTACATTAAAGAAACACAGGAAGAGAGAAAGAGAGAAAATAGTTTCCTTTTCAGCAGCCGTGAATTCATGTAGATTTTACTATGTGCAAAATGTGCATCAATATTGCTTTTCTTTGAATGAAGACATTTGACTCATTGCTCCAAGAAAGATATTAAAACCAAAACAGTAGCAAAATACTGGAAAAAGAAATGAAATGAAGACTGCATCTTCTCATCTTCCCCTTCCTTATTTTGAAAAGTTTTCTTTGAGGTCAGGGGTGACTTCTCTTTTAAGGACAATACTGTTCATAACAGGTATTCACTATTTTGTATTTTTTATCATTTGAGGGATGTAGTTAGCACCTCCTAAAAGGGTATCTTTTATCAGCTGTCTTCAGGAAAAACAACAAAACTATAAACACTGTTTGAAGTTTATAATGCTTAGGCTATCAACCTGTGACTGAAATGCTGCCCAGTTCCATTAATCACCAGAATCACTGTAATATATTTGGCTAACAGGGCTTGGACTATTAGGATGAGTTAACAAGGAATTGATCTGATTAATTAATTAGTAGTATGATTTTAGACGAAAGCTGTGCCTTTTCAAAGAGCTCCCAGTGCCTTTTTAATCATCGTCTTACTTTTTCCTAGATGATTCAGAGAGTAAAATGAGATGTCAGCGCCCCAAATCACATAGCTGATTTGCAGCAGAATCAAGTTTAGAATCTCTATCCCCTCATTTTAAAGAATATGTTCTAAACACTGAATCATCGTATTTCTCTGATTAACAAAAATAGCACTCCCTGACTTACAACTTAACATCTGTGACATTCTAAAACTGTATCATGTCAGTTGAGGTCAAGTGAAATCGCAAAACAAAACCAATTATTTGTAGACAAGGTAATCATTATTTAATCATCTGATGGAAATGAGGTTCAAAGACATAAGAGCAGATGAAACAAAGTACACAAAGAGATAATAGCAACCGCCTGATTATCTGGTAGGGCATTTCCTACCTCTGCATCAAAGAAGGGATTTAAATGGCTCAAAATGAAGATATTTTAAAATACCACTGATTTGGCTTGGCTCTGCGTCCCCACTCCAATCTCATCTCAAATTGTAATTCCCATGTGTTTGAAGGAGGGAGGTGATGTGCCCTCCTCGTATAGTCAGTTCTCACAAGATCGGAAGGGTTTATTTTTTTCAGGAAAGAAATATCTGTTTTTAATGCTTAATTTCTTTTTATGTTTATTTTGTACTTCAATAATCTTTGGGAAACAGGTGGTGTTTCATTATATGAGTAAGTTATTTAGTGGCAATTTCTGAGATTTTGGTGCACCCAATATTTGATGGTTTTGTAAGTGTTTAGAAGCTCCTCCTTTCTTCTCTCTCCTGCCACCATGTGAAGAAGGTCCTTGCTTCCCCTTCATCTTCGGCCACGATTGTGGGTTTCCTGAGGCTTCCCCAGCCATGCAGAACTGTTAAACCTGAGTCTGGAGTATTTCTTTATAGCAGTGTAAAAACAGACTAATACAACCATTCTGACCACATATTTAATATTAGAATCAAATCATAACTGTAGCCAAAACACTTTTTGGTGTTCTGTGACCCAATGATTACTTCGCTTCCTTGCCAGTTGAGAAAGAGTTAAATGACCTAGAAATGTCCAGGCGCAGTGACTCACACCTGTAATCCAAGGACTTTGGGAGGCTGAGGCGGGTGGATCATGAGGTCAAGGGATCGAGACCATCCTGGCCAAAATGGTGAAACACATCTCTACTAAAAATACAAAAATTAGCTGGGTGTGGTGGCGCATGCCTGTAGTCCCAGCTACTTAGGAGGCTGAGACAGGAGAATCGCTTGAACTGGGAAGACGTAGGTTGCAGTGAGCAGAGACCCTGCCATTGCACTCCAGCCTGGGCAACAAGAGTGAAAGCTTGTCTCAAGAAAACAAACAAACAAAAATGACCCAGAAACCCAGTTCTGCTATAGCCTTAGCCCTATGAGCTTGAAAAATTCATGTAATTTTTCTGAGCCGTAGTTCTGTCTCTACAAAATGCTAACAGCATCACTTACTAGGTGGATTAAGTCAATGTATATACTTGAAAGTGCTGTACAAATCCCGTGTTTCTCTAGTAATGCAACATCATAGATACACAGTTTTTAGTTTGTAGGAAAGATCTACACAGGGATAGGCCAAAGAACTTGACCACATAACTCTGCATGGGGTAGGATGATATTATGGCCTTACTGAATAAAAAAGAAAGATTTTAAAACTATCTTAGATGTGTATTTATAGGGTCATATATCCGTAAACAAGAGCAATTTCTAGTCAACGTTTGCAAATAACAATCTCAAAATTGTATCTGGACTGCAAATGTTTTGTTATGCCCAGCTGTATATATTCTTTTAAAGTAAGCTGCTTTCTGACATTTAAAAATAGAAAACGTGACAAAAGACTGTAACTTTCCATCTCCCCTCTTTAAATTTCAAACATTTGGCAAGGCGTGGTGGCTCACATCCATAATTCTAGCACTTTGGGAGGCCGAGGTGGGAGGCTCACTTGAGCCCAGGAATTTGAGACCAGCCTGAGCAACATGGCAAAACCCCATCTCTTAACAAAACAAAACAAAACAAACACAAACACAAATTAGCCAGGAGTAATGGCAGTGGTAGTGTGTGTCTGTAGTCCCAGCTACCTTGGAGGCTGAGATGGGAGGATCACTTGAGCCCAAGAAGGAAAGGCTGCAGTGAGCTATGATTGTGCCACTGCATACCAGCCTGAGTGACAGAGCAAGACCTTGTCTCAAAAGAAAAAAACAAACACAACAAGAAACATTTGTCCCTGAGGCTGAGTCTCTGCTACCTAATTTTGATGGTGTGTTCCCTCTGCTGTTTGCTTCATTCCTGTCAGTTTATGTAGGCATTTCAGTTTACGATATTTGTAGCGGAATGTGGAAAATTGGATTATTGTTCTGTAAATATCTGTGGCTTTTCCCAATCACTCCTACCCATGGACAGAACACACTCTCATTCCTCATTGATGTGGAGTTTGATCACAAGACTGGCTTCGGCCAATGGAGTATCAGCAGATTGGACATGAGAAGGTTTAAGTGTGCTTGGTTGTTTGGCTGGGTCCTTTGTTTACATTGTTTCCCAGGAGAAGGATGTGTCCCAGGAGGTGGTCCCTTTATCTAGCAGCTTAAATTAAGACACAGGGAGTGGATTTGAGCCCTTTCTTCAGGATCTTAGCCTGAAGCCAAGATCGGGTGACCTACAGCCTAAGGCAGATCTGCTCAACACACTTGAATTAAAAAAACAAAACCTTGTTGTAAGCCACTGAGTTTCAGGATGGTCTGTTATACAGCATTATTACTGCCAATAGCTGACTGATACCCTACAGTACTGTTTTCTCTGTCTCTCTTTCTCTCTGTGAGTTTGTGTCTTCCTTTTATGTTCCTGAAGATAGTTGGGAGTAAGGGTGAAATAGAAAAGTGGTAATAGAACCAGAGATGAGTAAAACTTGGAAAGTTCTCTGGAATTGTTTAATCGAAACCCATCATCTCTCCAGGGGAGTAAAGTCAGTCTTTCAAGCTTAGCTAGAATCTAATTTTCTTAGTCCTGATTCAATGATCTTTATGTCCATCACAGTTCTTCCTTAGACTTAGAAAGACTATGAATGACCACTGAGTGAGGAAACATCTCTTTCTTCTCAGCAGATGTAAAGAAGGAGAGGTAAAATGAGAAATTTGTGAGCAAGGCTGGATACACTGGCTTATGTCTGTAGTCCCAGCTACCTGGGAAGCCGAAGCAGAAGGATTGCTTGAGCCCAGGAGTTCCAGGCTGCAGTGAGCTACGCTCATGCCACTACACTGCAACCTTTACTACAGAGCAAGATTCTATCTCTAAAAACAATAAATAAATAAATGTAAATTTAAAAAAATTATGAGCAAGAAAACCTAGCACTCCTTTCCTTCAAATGAAAAACTAAAACACACCATCGTGTGTGAGGGGTGCACTCACACATATGCATGTGTGTCCACCTGAGAGCTTTAATAGTTTAAGGAATGTGAGCCAGTTGTTGATGAAAATACATGTATTTTTAATTTACAAACAACACTCTCAGGATGAGATTAACAAATGTAACGTAAAACTTTCCTGACTTTCCTTATTTCTTGCACACTCGCTCTCAAATACATATCTTAGAATCCTTTAAATTCTTTGAAGGGAAATAAATATAGAGATTCAATGTTAGTTTGTATAGTAACTTTAACGAAATATACAGTCACGTGCCATATAACGATGTTTTGGTGAATGACGGACTGCACATTCAATGGTGGTCCTATAAGATTTTAATGGAGCTGAAAAATCCCTATTGTGTAATGACATCATAGCCATCCTAATGTCAGAGCACAACTACTCATGTGCACAATTATCACTGCACAATTATTCATGTGTTTGTGGTGCTGCTGGTATAAATAAACCTGCTGCATAGCCAGTCACATAAAGGTCTAGCATGATTATGTACATTCATAATACTGGGTCATAAACAACCATGTTACCGGTTTACGTATTTAGTATATTTACTTTTTATCATTATTTTAAAATGTACTCCTTGCACTAATTAAAAAGGTTAATTGTAAAACAGCCTCAGGAAGGTCCCTCAGGAGGTATTCCAGAAGAAGGTATCATTATCACAGGAGCTGACAGCTCCATGAGTGTATCACCTCTGAAGACCTTCCAGGGAGACAAGATGTGGAGGTGGAACACAGTGATACTGACGATCCTGACCCTGAGCAGGCCCAAGGTAATGTGTGTATTTTTGTTTTCATTTTTAATGAAAAAGTCTGAAAAGTGAAAATAAATACGTAAATGAAAATCGATAATTTTTAAAATGAAAAAAGCTTATGGAATGAAGATATAAAGAAATAAAATCTTCTTATATAGTTGTACAATGTGTTTGTATTTTAAATTGTGTTACTACAAAACAGTCAAAGAGTTAAAAATTTGTAAAGTAAAATATGTTACAGTAAACTAATTTATTATGGAAGAAAGAAAAACATTTTCTGTAAAGGTATTGTGCCTAAGTGCATAGTGTTTATGAAGCCTATAGTAGTGTGCAGTAATGTCTGAGGCCTTCACATTCACTCACCACTCACTCACTCACCCCGGGCAACTTCTAGTCCTGTAAGCTCTATTAAAGGTAAGTTCCCTATACAAGTGTACCATTTTTATCTTTTTTAACCACATTTTCACAGTATCTGTTCTACGTTGAGCTATGTTTAGACACACAAATATCATTGTGTTACAACTGCCTACAGTATTCAGTACAGCAACACGTTGTAGCCTAGGAGCAACAGGCTATACTGTATTGCCTAGGTGTGTAATAGCTTATAAAGTTTAGGTTGGTATAAGCACAGTCTATGAGGTTCGCACAATGATGAAATTACGTAACAAGACATTTCTCAGAACATTTCCTGATCGTTAAGCAGTGCATGACTACACAGGCATACACACACACACACACACACACACACACACACACAGCGCCTCATTTTCTTTTTGCAGTAACTTTAATGCTGTATACATATATCTTTTATTTTTTCTATTGCCAATTTTTTTTGCAACTGATGCTAAGATGCTACCTAATTGTAAGATATGATGCAGCTTTAAAAATAATGGTTGCTCAGATTTAAGAAAAAATGTTCCAGGTTTTCAGTTTCAAAGGATGAAAAACTTTTACTTAATAAAGAAATGAGCCAACGCAGGGGTTGTGAATGTCTCTGGCAATCAGTGGTTAAAGGGATTAGCAGAGATCCCCTGAGGGGAAGAAAGAACTTTACGTAGTGAAACAGAAAAAGAAAAATTATTTACAGTACAACTTCAAACAAAAATGAGTCCAGAGAGAAACAATTTCAGATTTGGAAAATTAGCAATGGGGACAAGGTACTTGAAAACTGTGAAATATTTGGCTTGTAAACATGAATGTGATCTAACACAATCTATGAGAATTTAGACTAAAGTGACTTCATACTTTAGAAATCAGGAAACATCAAGCACTTCAAGGCAGAAGAAATACGGGACTAAAGATAACCAATACAAGGTGGAGAAGTCTTGCCATTTGTTAAACAAGTCTTTCTTCATTTAAGAAAGATGGCTTGTCAGCATGAGTTGCAGACCAACAAGTCATTTTGTAAGAATTAGAAAAAAAAAAAAAAGTCCTTCTCTCCAGAACTGTAAATATTGCTTGCCAGGAAGTTATTGCAATAAATACACAAAAGTGCTAAGAATATGGAGTGAACAGCATCTCCTGTATCACGCAGTGCACAGACTACACAACCTGACATAGCTCTCCTGGGTTGAATAAATTGTCACCAGCATTCTTACAATGTGGTATATCATAAGGGCTCTGCTATTCATCTCAAAATATGATCTATACAAGTTTTGAGGAAAACAGAAAGCGAAAACATAAAATATAGTTACTTATTGAGTAGAGAAATTATGTACTTATTTTATAACCTTTTTTTTAACAAGAGGAAAAGCTGGCCCCTCATATTTGTGTTATTGACAGATTGCTGAAGTGTTCATAAATTATTGGCAGCACTCCCCTGAGAAGTGAGAGGTCCCTTCCTTGAATCTGAGTTTGAACATGTAATTGACTTTGGTCAGTGGGACAGTAGCAAATGTTACACAATCAGAGACATAAAAAGTGTTGTGCAAGGGGGCTCGCCCTCTGGCTAGGTGGATCCCTTCTGCCACCATGAAAACAAGCCTGGGTCAGCCAGTTGAGGATAGAGACTCCACATGGAGAGACCGCCCAAGCCAAAGAGTCCTGAGATACAACAGATGTCTGTTTTTAAGCCATTATAATATGAGGTGGTTTGTTATGTAAGAAAAGGTAACTATTACAGTGTCTCAGGAAAAGAACTGGTGTCATTCCACATCATCACTGTCCATTGTGTAAGTAATAACAGATGGGTTGAGTCATCTCCCTTCTTTGGGATTCTTCCTGTGTCCATAACGCTTGACTATGAGGGCATCTTTTTTGGTGACCGCCCTCCCTCAGAGGGAGTTTAGGGGTTATTCTTTACTTTAACTTTATATGGGAAAAAAAAATCTCCTTATCAGCTGGCCAAGAAACTGGTAGTAATGCTTGCCGTTAACTTCAGGAGAAAATAAGAGACTTGTTTGAAGGAAAAAAGTTTACTTGAGTTTTAAAAATTTGACAATTGTGAGTGGTAAATGTTATTTTACTGTTTATGAAATAACCAATCAATTAAGGTCCACAAAAGCAAAGAGAACCTCTCTTAATTTCTGAAAAGGAATATTAAGTTCTGTAGCCAAAATATAAGTGCATCCCTTAGAAAAGCAACCTCCTTCTATTTTGAAGGAGTGTTAAACGTTAAATGATGAGAAGGAAACCATAAGGAGAAATGGCTCTGATGGAGACAGCTTGTGATGAGCAGAGTTTTGCTTCCAAGAAATACATCTCCAGGTTAGAAGTGTTATTAGACATTGCCAAAGGGAACACACAGAGACCTACACTAGAAAGCATACTTGGCTGGAAGAAGAAACTAACTAATAAAATACATTAGAGAAATGTGACAACTATTTCCATCATTGTCTTCATGTGGAGGAGTAAGAGTGATATTTATTTTCTTCTTCTCACTTCCCTGAGTTAGTTTCTCTCTCTCTCTTTCTCTTTCTTTCTCTCTCTCCAGAATATTTTATTGCTTCCATGAAAGGATACCAAAAACAAAAGTATGTGCATTAATTTTATATCTGCTTTGCTTGAAAGTATAAAAAGTACAAATATTTGCATTGTATAGATTGTCATCGAAACACTGGGTGAAGGCATGCCAAGTACAAGCTCCATCTATCTATCTCTCCAATCTACACACATGTGTATATATCTCTGTGATATATCTATCTTGACATATTTCTTTCTTGTTGCTGTTGTAAACATGTTCAATTTATTCACTTCCGGGTCTCATTAACTTTTGTTTTTTTCCCTCTTTAGCACAAAAAAACACATAAATATATGCAAACAGTATATGAAGGATAATCAATCACCGTATATGTAGACTGAAAAATAAAAATATTCTTTCCCACCATAATAAATTTGCATGTATCATCCCAGTTTGCTTGTGCCATTTTCTTCACATTTACAAACCTGCACAATACATTGTTCAATAATGAATGTTTCTCTTATGAAAATCAGATCACACTGTATTGGTAAACAGGGGAATCAGTATAATATGGAAGTCACATTGGTTCACATGTTTGTTGTTTATAAGGCAAGAAGAACCAGAAGAATGAGAGTAGAATTATAAATTTAAGCAAGAAAGAACAGAGCTCTGAGCTCAGTATTTTAACTGGGAGCAGAGGCCGTTCTGTTTGCATTAAAAGTAATAATAAGGAAAAGCTAGCAATTACATACAGAATTCCTTTCTTTGAGAGCAGCACCCAGCTGTCAAAGGACGGCAGGTTGCACTGCAATGAAGGCCAAGGGGTAAGAGCCTATAGAGCATGGAGGGCTATGTCTGATAGGGTAGCCAGACAAGACCTCTTTGAGGAAGTGCCATTTGAGAAGAAATGTCACTAAAAGAAGTGAGAGAGCAAGGCAGCAAAGACCGGGGGTGGTGTGTGGTTTTCCAAGCACAGGGAACAGCAAGCGAAAAGGCCCGAGGTGGGCACAAACATGGGACATTTGGGGAATAGCAGGAAGGCCAGCATGGGTAGAGTGCGCGGAGAGCAGAAGGAGAAAACTTTAGAGAGATTAGTAGGGACTAAATCATAAAGGTCATTGTCGGCTGAGATGAGAAATTTAGACTTTATTCAGAGGGTGCTTGGACACCACTGGAGAGTTGTGAGCAAGAAATTGGTATAATCTGATTTCGTGTTTAAAAACTCACTCTGGATGCTGCCTGAGAATCCAGTATAAGGGGAAAGAGTCAAATCAGGATCAGGAAGCTTTCGTAGCAGCTTAGATGAAAGACAATGATGTTTTGAACTATGGTGGTAGCACTGGGAGAAGATTTATTTTAATAATAAAACTGGTAGGGGGCTGGCACGTGGATTGGAAGTGGAGTGCAAGGGAAGGAGAGAAATCAAGAACAATCCCTAGGCTTGGATCTGAGTAAACGGGTGAATGGTGAGGCCATTTACGATGGTGGGAAACACTGGGCAAAACAGGTTTGGTGGAAGGGAAGGAGTCAAGAGTTCCTTTCAGACAGTTAATTTTCAGATACCTATTAGACATCCTTGTAGAAAACTATGAATTTCAAGGTGGTATTGAATGGATGAACAAAACAAATAAATATTCTTTCTAATGGTCAAGTAATCAGAACTTTGCTAATGATATGTGACAGTGTTCATCTCAATCAGATCGATATAACAGAAAAAAATTATATAAAATAGAAGACATAGAACTTGTAAACATAACATAAACACTGGGTCGTATCTAACTGGGTGGCAAGCTTTACAAGACAAAAGTGGCAGACAATGGTGCACAGCACAGCCAGCTTTCCCTTCATCACACGCTTCTGTTCTGTGGAATGGCAGGGCTTTGTTTCAACTGGTCGGCCACTTCCAGCCTTTCTTCCAACAGAAACATCTCCCGTACATTCTGCCTCAGACCACCAAGGAGGAAGTGCATAGTTGGTTCTAAACCCTGTAATCCTCCCACTTACAAATGCAACTCTTTAATATGTTACTGAAATTATACAAATATTGCTAAAAATCTAGCTGAAATCAAATAAAAACATGTTTAGGTCTCACTTTGATACTAGAAAATTAGGGTATGTTCCACAGATTTCCAACTACCATAACATGTATCTTTTTATTCATGCATTATAAAAGTTTTCTTTTTTTTGCAAACATTACCTAAACAGAATCGATTAGCCATAAAACTACATAGCCTTTGAATGCCTTGGTCTGCGTTTGCAGCAATTGACCCAAATTCAATTTTCTCAGTTGAGTTAGCATAAAGCATGTTAAATAGAACACTGAGAAAAAAATATTGTAATTTTTTAAAGGCAAGATTATTGGGATCTGATTTCTGTCAATATTAGGCCAGTTCTTCATCTAATATACTTAAGTCATAGTCTAAGCATGTAGCTCTGACTGTATCAGATATTCATTGCTAGTGCCAGATAGGTAAATATATTAAAAATCTAAGTTATAAAGAACCCTCTCACCTAGTCACGATCTGAGGACAGCTTCAAATGCCTGTGACGTGTTTGTGTGTGTGTGTGTGTGTGTGTGTGTGTGTGTGGTGAATATATACTTGCACACCACACGTTCTTTTCCTTTTGCGTTCAGCCTTTCTCCCGTGTCTTACATCACAAAATGATATGATACCACTTGATGGCAGGCTTTGAAGTTGCAGAGTTACTTCCCAATTCAACTCGCTGCTGATGTTGTTTAAAGTCAAAATCATCTCAGGTAGTTCTGCCACTGAGCGCAACTGGGATGGACCCGGCAGAGGAGCACTAAACTGTCACTGCCCTTCAGGGGTCAAGATGTCTCCCTCTTACTGAGATGTGTCAGTGGTGGTGCACAGAGGGTCTCTTTAAGCATCAGTTATCAGGTAAAATTCATCAAAGACCAAATCCAGAGCTAAGCAGCTACACTGTCTGAAAACATCCTCTTGGCTTTTAACAAGGGAACTGAGCAGGAAATAGAATGGTTACAGCTTTCTAAAGGAAAACCAAAACAGTGAAATTCCCATAACTTTGATATTAACGAATTTACTCTTACCAAATGGTTATCTGGATGTAAAACATCAAGACTTCCACTCCACTTGGTATGTCTATATGTTGCACGTGTGCCCATACACCCATTCACTTGTCACATATTCTTTAAAATAGACCTTATAAATGGTACAGTAATTGTAACAACCCATGACAAAAATCAGATGGCAGTAATCATTTTATTAGTGCTCATGAATATCTGAATGGTCTTTGGTTATTATCAAGTCACCGTGGAAGTTTTATCTTACATGTACTTCCACCCTCTCCTGGGACCAGCAGGCTGGCCAGGAATACTCTTCTCATAGCCATAACAGGGTACAAGAGGATGAGCAGCTGCACCAGGGCCAATGAAAGCCTGGGCTAAGGGCCACAAGCAGGCTGTCACCTCTGCTTCTTTCTATTGGACAAAGCAAGTTATATGGTCAAACTCATGCTCAAAGTGGGCAGGGAAACAGACCTGCTCCTTTAGTGGGAGGAGCTCCAGGGTCACACAGCAAAGGGTGTAGGAACAGAGAGGTTTAGGTAGCATGGTTAGTAATTCGTCTCCCAGAGCCCACCTATGCATCTTTTAATCTGAAGAAATAACAGCAACACAAGGTCTAAAAACATGGAATTGAAGGCAGACAGACCTGAGTTCAAATCCTTACTAGCTCTGGGCCCACAGTAATCAATGTCACCTCCCTTGTCCTTACTTTTCACACGAGTCAGATGGAAGTAATAATATTTGCCTCAAAGGATTTCTGTGATCACTGAACAGGAATCTGTAGTATTCTCCTAAGAAGTTATGGCACTTATTATCATTGTTATTGCCATTATTTCCATTATTATTATTATTAAAACCTAGAAATGGTTGGGGCTTTTATTCTATCAACTGTCAAAATTGGCATACCCAATTTCTTCCTTAAATGCTTCCGATGGGAATCATACCACCTCTGCCCCAAAAAAAAATAACCCAAAGAAAACAAAATAAAAACTATGGCCTGCATGTCCTTGGACAACATTCCTGTGCCACACAGCTGTTGAAAGGAGCATCTCTGAGGTGAAATACTGTGTGTAAGCAGGGAAAGTTGAAGAAAGCTTTAGAAGCTGAGAGGAAAATTGAAGGTCTTTCTGCAGTCATTACTTTGGAAAATGAGTTGCTTTGCTTTTGCAGGCATTGGTTTCTTTTGAAATCATTTGGAAAATAGGTTATTTGCAAGGCTCAGTGATTGGGCGGTTGGCCGGGACTGGTATGTATTTTGGGGGAAAGCTCTCTAGCTTTTCTGGGTTGGATCTTCTGTAAAACATGAGTCACCACACCGCAGCCCCAACCTAGTCTCCTCATCTCTTAGTTTCATGTTCAGTGACACGCTGAATGTTCTCTTCGCATTTTACCTATAAGAAATGTGGATATATATTTAACATACACTCTTAAGTTGGTTAAAATAGGCCTCAAAAGCCTTTTTCTCTCCCTCAATTGATCAGATCATTGAAGTGATTTTTATTTCTTGCACAATTAAAATAATTGTCTTAATTATTTACTAAGTTAAATGATTCCCATTTGCCCTGAGGTTGTATTTGAATGATAATAATTTAGCTTATTTTTAAACAGGGTAAGTTTTAAAAATTCAAAACTTTTGGCTGGGAACAGTGGTTCACTTCTATAATCCCAGCACTTTGGGAGGCTGAGGCAGTCGGATCATCTGAGGTCAGGAGTTCGTGACCAGCCTGGCCAACATGGTGACATTGCATCTCTACAAAAAATACAAAAATTAGCCAGGCACGGTGGCACATGCCTGTAATCCCAGCTACTCGGGAGGCTGAGGCAGGAGAATCACTTGAACCCAGGAGGCAGAGGTTACAGTGAGCTGAGATCATACCACTGCATTCCAGCCTGGGCAATAGAGTGAGACTGTCTCATAAAAAACAAGCAAAACAAAACAAAATTTTAAAAAAACTTTTATATAAGTGAGTGTACATAGTACATTTCATTTATGTTATGGACTCCTGATGGTGTCAATATTGTACAGAGTCTGAAATTCCCTTCTAGGCTTCATCTAAACTCAGTTTTCTGAATTTAGCTTTTTGTTTTTTCTCGTTCTATAGTAATAATCCTTTTTGGCTTTCTTCATATCTGATCTTAACTTCAAAATCCCTAATCTTTGACTTATTGAAATAGAAATGCAAATTCAGTCCCTTTTGAACCACAGTGTCTGTGCCTGTTCACATAAGGTTACTCAGGAAATACGAGCTGAAAACAGCGTGGGGAGTACTTACAGGCATTCTGCCAGAAAGTGTTGGCGTGTTCATGCTTGAAGTAAATGCATAAATTGTTACTTTTATCTGCTCCTCCCTCTCCTGGGGAGTCCTCCTGCCCTCTCTCCCTACATTCTGCCCCCAGAGATGGATGACCTATTCTGCAGTGGGAAGCAAGGAAGGAATGCTTGGAGTTGCCGTGCAGTGCCCGGTTTTCCTGTCCCAATGACCAAGATGAGATCCAGAGTTGCCTTCTGTGATCTCAGAAATGCTTCCTGCAGCAACTACAGGGCTGGGAAGGCAGGTGCCTACTGAGCTGTGTCTTTCTCAGCTGTCTGCCAAAGCTGCGCTTCTAAACATAGCAGAGCCCCTCTCCCTGTAATTTCAGCCCCATCTGGTAAAGCCCACCTGGCTCTTTTGAGGCATTCCCTTTGCGTAAGTGGCTGAGAAGCAGCTGAGACACCTCTCCAGGAACTGGCAGCTGCTGTCAAGCCTTTAGTTTCTCTAGCTTCAGTGAGAATCGCTGGGTCATTTTCACGAAGCCAAGACACTCCTCACGATGATTCAATCCAAAGGATCAGATATGACCCTGAGGTCCTTTTTTGATCCCATGAGTGTCTGAACATGCATTACAGGAGGACGTTTTGTGATTGGCTTACGGGGGGCAGGGGTGTTGATCTTTGTGGCGCTCAAGTCATGAATTTCTCAAAGGGACAATGGTTCTATTCTCTGCTTGTCTTGTGAGCACAATATTGCCATTATTATTTGCACTTTTCTGAAGCTTTACGCGGCAAAAATTCAGTCCTCCTCTTGGGAAAGGCAGCTTTTCTTTAAAGCAAGAATTGTAGCATTTTCCTGGTATAAATGCAGGTGTGGGTTTTGTAATATAAAACTCCTGTAGGCATTCACTGATGTTTCCCTTCTGGTCTAAACTGCTGGGTGTGACTAGTTTAAAAGCTGTCAAAATGACATAAAACAGTTATTAAAACCACTGGCTGCCTCACTACCAGAGGGCAATATTGTTCCATAAATAGTCTACATCGCAATAGTGCTCAAAGCAAGACTGAGCCATCAAACCTAAGGCAGAAGGCATTCTAAACTCACGGTGAAGTGCAATCCTATGTAGGGTCCCACATAAGCAAATGGACACATTTTTTTGCAGGCGCAATTTGGCCAATAGGTGCAAGTAAAACATAGTCATTTCCAGTATCTATCTGAGCACCTAAGTGAACATGTAATTGCACAATGAGCCTTTCACAGCAACTCAATTAAACATGTAAATTATTGCCAAATGTTCCCAGCAGCCACAGAACATTTTTGGTGTACAACGTCATTATCCTCTATCAGGCATTTGTGCATCGGAGTACACATTTCTGTAATTAAATAGCAATTATTTTTACATCCAGTCCCATTCGTAATATAAAAAATCATAAGTACTATATTGTCTTTTTTCTTTTTTGGCATGGATTCATTATATTCTTAGTGAAAATGCTCCTTATGGAATTAGTGGGGTCCCACAGAGGCATCTTTTAACATCTTTGTCTCTGGAAAGGTAGAATGACTATGGGGTCCTTCTAAAAACAGAATTAGGTCATACACAGTGGCTCATCACTAATACCAGCACTTTGGGAAGCCAAGGCAGGAGGATCACTGAAGGGCAGGAGTTCAAGAATATCCTGGGCAAGATGGCGAGATGCCATGTCTCCAAAAAAAAAAAAAATTAAAAATTAGCTGGGTGTGGTGGAGCATGCGTGTAATCCCAGCTACTTAGGAAGCTGAGGAAGAAGGATCACTTCAGCCAAGTAGTTTGAGGCTGCATTGAGCTATGATTGTGCCACTGTACCTTAGCCTGAGGCACAGAGTAAGACCCAGTTTCTTTAAAAAAAAAAAAAAAAAGAATTACAGGAATATGTTATTCCAAAATGTCTTTCTGAGATACCCTTACCATAAAGAGATGAGCTGTTGGTAATTTACACAGAAATTATTAACTTCTAAGTTAATTATTGGCTCACAATATTTTTAAAGCAACTGTCTATCCTACGAAACCAATATTAATTGTATCTTCTGTTTTGGAATTGTTTATAAAAAGCGAATGGACAAGCCAAAGGCAATACTTTGAGGCCCTTTGTGGGCATGGTTTGGGAAGGACTAGAGATGTAAAGCCAGAAGCTCATTGTCGTAGGCTAAATGTTTGTGTTCTCCCAAGATTCTCATGTTAAAGTCCTAACTCCAATGTGATGGTTCTTAAAGTAGTTAAAGTTAGATGAAGTCTTGAGCAAGGGACCCCCATGATGGGATTTGTGTCCATATAAGATGAGGAAGAGAGATAAGAGTTCTCTCTCTCTGTGTCTCTCCTCTATTTGAAGACACAGAAGAAAATGAGAAAGAGGGACCTTAAGAGGAACAAAACTTGATTGTGGACTTCCCAGGCTCTAGAACTAAGAGAAACAAATGTCTGCTGTTTAGATCACTCAGTCTATTGTATTTTGTTATAGATGCTTAAACTAAGACACTCATGGAGATATTTGTTACAGTAGATGGTGGAATTCAGTATTAGATTGGTCAGTGCTGGATTCTTCCAAAAGAGGATTTAAATAATGAAGAATCAACATATTCACGATAAGAAAAATAATCTCCTTTGACATGGGGCAGCATTATTGCCAGCATCCTGGCTAATAATCCTTCTAGCTGAAAACAGAAATCCAACAGAATTAGAAAAAAAAAAAAAAGTGCCCTGCTAAGTACAGGTAACTTTGTCAGATGAGATGAAGCCGAAACAGTGAATTCAACTGACTTACTTTGATCTCTCCTCCTGTTGAAAAATACCTATAACTGTTTCTACTGCTAATTTTAACCACTTATTTGCATACTACAGAAGTTCCAAAGACATGAAGTATACAGATTTCCAAAGAGAACTGCTTCCATTTTGTTTTGTTTTGGTTTTACTTTCAAAAAAATTACGCAAAGAGATGTGTTCTGAAGTTCCAAATGATTTCAAAAATGAAACCAATCCAATCAATTTTTCAGTAATTGGCTTTGAAGAAACTGAGACAAGAGCAATGCAAACAAAGTGCTTTTAAATAAATTATAATTACCCATGCAAATGCCTTCAATAATTTGAGGGTTTAATCAGATGACTAACAATTTGGAAGCCCACTTGTACTGAGTAATGTGACAGACGGTGGGAATGAGGAGAAAGCGGTCGGGTAATGATGATCTGAGATGTGAAAGGGAGGAGCCAGATTAATATCTAAAATTATCCAAACTTGGAAAACTCTCCTACCAGAAGGTTGTTGATGCATTCACCTTAATAGTAAAGACATGCATAGACATTAAACCTTTCTAACTTGTTTGTAAGCCTTGAATTCATCCAGAATGACTGCAGGTTTTTCCTTCCCCCTTCAGATGATAAAAGCATTTTTGTGCACAAAAAGGAGCAGGTGTTGTTGGTTATTCAAATTCAGAGCATGTTACCAGCTTCCCCCCTTTACCTACCCACTACCATTTTATGATGGCATCCTCATGTCTTCTCTTACTAACCAATCTTCTATATTCTAATTACAGCAAACCTTTTAAAGAGGTACACTTGTGTAGCTCTACATGCTGCAACCTTTAACAATGTTATTTTACTCCTGCTTAGGGGGTTAAAAATCAATATGTGACCTCCTTGTAATTTCTTTTTTCCAAAACTAAGAAGCAAAGTACTCCACTTAGTGCAGTTTTAATTAAACTGAATACATTATAAAAAACACTTTCCTAATTTGCTTTGCCTAGAAAATGTTTTTTAAAGTGTTACAAATCAATCAACTAATTGAGCTATGTAGCAGGAAATGCAGATGGCATCTCGTTACTCTGTGTTTTCACTCTGCCAAGCAAGTGCCTCTTCATACACAGGCTTTGTGTTGAGGCTGGCAGTTTCCATTCCATAGTACCAGTGGGGGGTTGTCATAGGCAGTACCAGAGGTTACCAAGGAACAGCAACACAAAATGCATGCACCAAGAGCAGGGATGGTGTGTGGACAATGTGGCAAGGGGACACAATGTGGCAAGGTGGCATAACCAGGATGGCTCCCTGCAGCCCAAGGAATAATTCTATATTGGACCAAGAGCAGATGGCTTTATCTATGCATTTGCAGAGTGGCTAAACAGGAAACAAGATCACGCCTACTTTGGGGATTTAGTTTTTCCCCATATCTGATACAGGAAAAGGTTAGAGTTGGTTTCCTGCTGTTTCCTTTCAGCTTAATCCAATAAACATTAATTCAGTATGAGGCACTCCACCCAGTGCCGGGAAGACATGTTGACTGATGATGGACAGTTTAATATCTTTGCTCTTGAAGGGTTTTCATGCAACAGCATTTATTGAGTGCGCATGTTTTTAGGCACAACGTTGGGTACATGGTAATCAAAATAAAATCTCCCTTCAAGGGTATTCCAGTTTAATAGAGAAACATATGCCCAACAGTCATTGTATGATATTGTTTTGTATTATTCATGAATCAGACACCCATGGAGAAAGAACTAACTTTGACTGAGAGGTTTTTATGTCCTTTGTAGAGGAATCAGAGGGTAGGGTTTATTCCAGTGCACATGCATATAGGCTTTAGCAATGAAGGAAATGTACCATAATCTGAAATGTAAAATCTACTCATTTTTGGAAGCTACCCAACAAGCTTATCTTCACAGTTCACATTATGACTGTTCTCTCCAATGTCGAATTACATATTTAAACTTCTTCTCACATTTGAGGTTTTTCTAGTTTAAAGCACCGCTTTGTTCTATACACTCAGGACTCATGGCAACCCACATCTGAAATGCACCGTGGGGAATTCTGATGACTCAGCAGCCATATCATATGCTCATGTGCTCTAGAACCATTCCCAAAGCGTGGTTCCCAACTCAGAAGCATCACTGTCTCCTGGTAACTTGTTAGAAATGCAAATTCCTGGCTGTGTGCAGTGGCTCATGCCTGTAATCTCAGCACTTTGGGAGGCCGAGGCAGATGAATAACCTGAGGTCAGGAGTTTGAGACCAGCCTGGCCAACATGGCGAAACCCGGTCTCTACTAAACATACAAAAATTAGCTGGGTGTAGTGGTGGGCACCTGTAATCCCAGCTACTCAGGAGGCTGAGGTAGGAGAATCGAGTGAACCTGGGAGGCAGAGGTTGCAGTGAGCTGAGATCACACCACCGCACTCCAGCCTAGGAGATACAGCAAGACTCTATCTCAAAAACAAAACAAAACAAAAACAAATTCCTGGACCTCATCTCAGACCAACAGAATCAGAATCTCTGGGAATGGGCCCAACAAACTTGTTTGAAGAATCCCTCCCTGTGATTCCAATGTAGGTTAACATTTGAAATAGCATTCTTTATAGTATATATAATGGCCAGTGTGACCACAGGCCACTGAGTCGGGTTGTTTAGATGGTGCGCGCACGCGCACACACACACACACACACACACACAAAGATTAAACACATTTTTTCTACCCAAGTTAGACTAAGTTCTTTTTTGTTCTTTTTTTCTTTTTTTGAGACAGACTCTCACTGTTGCTCAGGCTTGAGTACAGTGGCTCAAGCTTGGGCACCAAAGATCTTGGCTTACGGCAAGGCTCAGACCATTCTCTTGCCTCAGCCTCCAGAGTAGCTGGGATTATAGCCATGCGCCACTATGCCCAGCCAATTTTTGTATTTTAGTAGAGATAGGGTTTCACCATGTTGGCCAGGCCAGTCTTCAACTCCTGACCTCAGGTGATCTGCCTTCTTTAGCCTCCCAAAGTGCTGGGATTACAGGTATAAGCCACTGCGCCCAGCCTAGACTATGTTCTTAATGAATGTTAATGAACCAATGTTGCTGATTTATGTTTTCCTAAAGAAATCATGATTTTGGCTACATGTAAAAGGAAAGAAAAAATACAAAAACCAAACTTTAGTTTGGAGTCACGTAAAGAAAACATCTTGGTTATTTCACCTTTCAATAAGTAATATTTTACATTTAAATATCTCTTACAAATTATGCCTTAGCACTAAGATAGATGCAGTAATTTGATCCATACCATTCATTATGTATGTTAAGTAACTATAACATGAGTCATTCATATTTTCTCTCTTTTTACATGCTTTTTGTAAGCATGATCCATAACATATCTTATGAGGATTATAGATTTGTCAACTTTTCCCTAGAATTCTGTCCATTTTTACTTATATATTTTAAATTCAAATTGTTAGGTATTTGCAAGTTTTATTTACAACATGTTCCTTTAAAAATGTGAGCCATGCAAATCAAAAGCACGATGAGCTACCATCTGACACCAGTTGACTATTACTAAAAAGTCAAAGAACAGATGCTGGTGAGGCTGCAGAGAAAGGGAATGTTTATACATGGCTGGTAGAACTGTAAATTAGTTCAGTCACCGTGGAACGCAGGTTGGAGATTTCTTACAGAACTCAAAACAAAACTACCATTCAACCCCACAATCCTATTACTGGGTATAGATCCAAAAGAAAGTAAATCATTCTACCACAAAGACACATGTACTTGTATGTTCATTGCAGCACTATTCACAACAGCAAAGTCATGGAAGCAACCTAGGTGCCCATCAACAATGGACTGGATAAAGAAAATGTGGTACATATATGCCATGAAATATTACCCAGCCATAAAAAGAATGAAATCAGGTACTTTGCAGGAACAAGGATGCAGCTGGAGGCCATTACCCTAAGTGAATTAACACAGGAACAGAAAACTTAATACCACATGTTCTCATTTATATGTGAGAGCTAAATATTGGGTACATATGGACATAAAGATGACAATAGACACTGGGGGCTACTGGGGGCGGGGAAGGAAGGGGAGCAAGGGTTGAAAACTATTGGGTGCTATGCTCACTATTTGGATAACAGGAAAAATTGTACCCCAAAACTCAGCATCATGCAATGTGCCTGTTTAACAAATCTGCACATGTACCCCCTGAATCTAAAATAAGAAGTTGAAAATATTTTTTAAAAATAATAGAATACCATATATGTTGTCATTCCAGAAAAAAATGCCTCAAGAACTACACATGGTCAATTGCATTTGCTTTGCAAAAAAGTGTTAATTTTTTTTCTCACAAAGTATACATATACATACATATGTAAATGTACACACAAATACAAACACAATTCCTCTCCCACTGTAATTCAGCACGATTCACTTCATGTGCCAAATCTCATTTTCATAGCTCATCCTCCCATATCTAAGATTGGCTCAGCATATTGAAGGATCCAATGCACACAGTAATTAAGTAGGAGCAACTATGAGAGAAAGAGAACCTTGGAGAGGTACTGTGATTTAGATGAGCTTCCCGGGACAGAACATAATCAAAAAATTGCAAGTGATCCCAGCAACACGGAACACCCCACCACAGAGGGGTAGCTATAAAGTTTAATACAAGAAATAACATTTGGATTTGTTTCAGCTCAGAAACAAAGATTTTTCACCAAAGAAGAAACCATGCAATGAAAAAGATAATCTTGCATTGTGAGTGAATCACCAATCTTCAAAATCAGGCCGTTTGACAGAGAAACTGGTAAAAAGAGTGGGCAGGTTCTGTAATTGGACTGCCCATACCGGAACAAGAATGCATGTGTATGTGGTTTGTATGACTCCTTTCTTGCCGCTGACACAAGGGAAATCACTACTAAACAGAAACTTATTTGTCTCGACAGGAGCAGAATTTTTTATTTATCTCTGATTATGGGAACAACATTACAGACGAAACTTTTCTTCCTAATTTAAAAAAAAATCTAAAAAAAAAAAGGTTTCAGAGATTTTCTCTGCCAAATATTAAGATATATTTTAAAGCTGTAATAATGAACACACTAGAAATTATACAAATGTAGACAAACATATAAGTGGACAGAAACCAACACACATTTAGGTCTTTAATATACAGCAGAGAGAGCACAGAAGTTGATGGGAAAAGGTCAGTCTTTTCAATGTATTATGCTGGAAAAATCTTAATAGCTTTGTAAAAAATAAAATATATCACTACCTGTGCTATACTATGGTGTGGATTCTAAGTGGATGAAAACCTAAAACAACTAGAAGAGAATATAGGGGAATATTGTCATTTCCATACATAGGAAAATACTTT
Source organism: Alouatta palliata (assembly GCA_004027835.1). Lineage (NCBI taxonomy): Eukaryota > Metazoa > Chordata > Mammalia > Primates > Atelidae > Alouatta > Alouatta palliata. The sequence goes on along the minus strand of PVKV010007163.1, from coordinate 39,853 downwards.
TAAATGTTAAACATAAAAAGATTAATAAATTTAAAACTTTCTTTTCAAAAACATCCTGAAGAAATGGAAAAGGCAAGCCACAGAATCATAAGACTTTTACAAATATAAAACTAACTGAAATAGTATCCAGAATATAGAGAGAATTCTTGTCTCACAATTTTTCACAGTAAGAAAACAAGGTTGACCATCCTCAAGAAAAGGAAAAGTGCTTGGAAAGGCACTTTAGTCGAGTGAAATCCAAATGCCTAAAGTCACAGAGAAAAATGTTTGGCTTCAGAGTAATTACAGAAATGCAATAAGATACAGGACCACCAGGTTGCCAAAATGTAGGAGTCCGACAAAAGCAGGTATGACCCAACAATTCCAGTTCTGATTCCCTATGTTATGTGTCCTATACAAATGTGTGATGATGTGGAAAGAACCGTGTGTCAAAGAATATTCACAGCAAGAATATTTACACTTGCTAAATATTAAAGCAATCCAACTATTTCCCAACCACACAATGAATAAACTGTGGTATATGTATGCAGTGAAAAATCACACAATAAAAATAAATGGACTATTGTTACCACCAGAAAGTTAAATATTATAAATAATATTGATGGGGGAAACACCCCACATATATAAGGTACTGGTGGGCTTTAGGGTGGTTAGTATTTCTTCTTTGTATCTTTTTTGCAGAACATAAAAAAATATGTACACATCAAAAAGAGACACAGCTAAGCTAAACTGTATTGTTCGGGGCCACACACCTACAGAAAAACTATGAAGGACAGAGGTTAGCTCTGGTGGAAGAGGAGAGGGTGTCAACTGGCCAGGATGCTTGGGTGCTTCTTGTGTGCTAGTAACGTTCTAGTCATTCCTGTATCTAGTTAGTCCTGGAGTAGGTACACAGGCGTTCTTTTTTGAACCACCTACCAAACTATAATTTAAGCTTATGCTTATTTTTTTTGTGTGTCAGTTGATATTCCATAATTAAAAGAATTAAAAATCTACAAAGAATGAGAGAGAGAGACAGAAGAGTGAAGGGAAGAAGGGAGAAAGCTGTGCTGAGTGAGTTCAGAGATGGAAGCAATTACACTGTGCTAAATGAGAGAACTTTATTGAGAAGGTTTCTGAGCTAGACTGTGAAGTGTGGATTAGATTGGTTCAAACAGAAATGCAGGTAGGGGCACTCCAGGCAAAGGAAAGGCTATGTGCAGAGGTCTGGAGGTAGGAAAAGCTCAGGGATTTTTCAGGTATCAAAAAATGGATTAGTCAATTTGGGCAGAAATGTCACAATAGAGAGGAGTGAGAGAGAAAAGTGGAAGGTAGGTTAGGATGAAATGAAGTGGGATCTTAGAAGCAAAAATGAAAAATTGAGGTCTTGACTGCTGGAGACATAGACATGGGGAATATTTTTGCATTCCAGTATCCTTTTTGCCCAGGTTGCATCAGACTAGATGTAACCTCCTCATCTCCTTGCATCACTTCCTGATAATTGTATAATCTCTCTGCTTGGTTTTAAATTCTTCTGATGAATCTATAGCCAAGTGGTAGATGAGGGATAGTATTTGAGGTAAGTGAGTAATTGGGGTGGACATTGGTAAGGCTGATGTTATCTGAGATCCCTGTGGGGATTCTATTCTTTGCCCACTGAAATGTTCGTCTATCGGGAAGATGCAGGCCTGGTTAGCTACAGAGGCCTAATAACAACCTCACCCAGGTTCGCCTTTCCTTGTCATTACTTCATGTGATGGAACTTGGTGGCAGTTAGGGTAGGGGCGAGGGCTAGCTTGAATATGAAATTCTAAAGTTAATAAATAGTCTTACTGGAAAATATTTCAGGGGAAAGAGATTGAAGATATCAAACAAACACAATTGACCTGACAAGGCGTTTAATAAGGTACACAAAAGCAGTGGGCCCACCTGCAAATTCCTCATTATCACACTTACATTGGACATACCCTAGGGAGCTGGCTTTCATGTAAATCAGAAATAGCCTACACTTACGCTGACTGTGGCTGCATTCTCACTGAAATGAATGTATGATGATTAATTTCCTGTTTATTTACCTACTGGCTTTTGAAAGCTGGATCTAAAGTTACAGCGCAAAAAGGGAGCTAAAAGAAATTCAAACTGAAGAGTTATTTTAGTTAAGCTCAAAAGGCAGGCAGGTATCAAAGCACAACTTCAGTAAATCAGTTAATTTTCAACGATTCCTTAGAAAGTCTTTACTTTCTTTTAAATGTCTCCTCTGTCAACAGAGTTTAGTAAAAACAGAAGATACAGACATACACATACCGAATGGCGAGTTTCTTCTCACGCTGATTCCCTACGTTACGAGCTGTCCCTTTCGATACTAAATTATTGTCTATCAGTGCAAAATAAAATGAAAACTGAAGGGGAAATCACTCAGATAATTTAAACAAAAGATAAGTTCTCTAGAAACATCCAGACGGAGGCAAACATGTTTTCTATGGTTCATATCATCCTGATAATTGCCTTAATTCTCCATTTTGTTTTGCTTCTGTAGACAGCTTAATGGCAGTTAAGATTTCTTGGATCTTGCAGCACAAGAACAAATACTCAATTAAGGCTTTTTAAGATGAGTCAGAGATAGAAAATCACTGTAGCTGTAAGTGATGCATGCTCCCCACTCCCAACCGTTTGCTGGTCTGTAAGTTTTCAGACACAAATTGAAACACAGATAATATGTGTACTATAAAGAAAAGAGAACAAATCAGTCATTGATGAAAGGAGAAATTTGTTCCTTACCAAAGTGTCCAATTATTTGGCTTCTGTCTGTATTGTGGGGCCCAGATCATTATTATAGCAATCATTTGCAAAACGTAGAACATTGCCACTTGTCAGGCAATGTAGGAAGTATGAGAGTTTAAAGCAAAAATCGATCAATCCATTTATTTATTTATTATTAACTCATTCATTCATTCATTCAACTAGTATTTACTGAACCTCTACTATGTGCCCGATACAAAGACCCCTGATCTCCTGGAGTTTAACATTCTAGTGGGGAGGAGTGAGTCAGACTAAACATCAGACATAATAGATAGCTAATGATACCTTGTGTGTGAGGCTGCAATATGCCACGAGAAATGAAGAAGGAAAGCAGGCTAAGGGATTCAGGAACTATTTGAGTGGGGAATGTTTGTTTCTTAAATATGGTGCCCAGGGGAATGTATTCTAAGATTCCACTTAAAGTGTGTCATCTGAACAAAGAGGTGAGAGAGTAGCCATGTGACTATCAGAACACAAAGGGTTCTATACTGTAAAAACATCCAGAACAAAGGCCCCAGAGCAGGAATATGGCTGACATGTGCGAGGAACCACAAGGAGGCCAGCATCAGTCAGAAGCAGTGTTGCAGTGTAAGATATGATAACCGGGCCAGGCGTGGTGGCTCACGCCTGTAATCTCAGCACTTTGGGAGGCTGAGGCACGTGGATCATGAGGTCAAGAGATTAAGACCATCCTGGCCAACATGGTCAAACCCTATCTCTACTAAAATACAAAAACAAAAACAAACAAAAAAAATTATCTGGGCATGGTGGCGTGCATCTGCAGTCCCAGCTACTCAGGAGGGTGAGGCAGGAGAATCTCTTGAACCCGGGAGGCAGAGGTGGCAGTGAGCCAAAAAAAAAAAAAAAAAAAAAAAAAAAGATATGATAACTGGGAGTTTTGTAGACCACTGCAAGGAGTTCTCCCTCATTTATTTTGAGTGAGGTGTGATTCATTGGAGAGCTCTAAGCAGAGATGAGACATAATTTCCACTGTGTTTTTGAAGGACTACTCTTGCTACTAGGTTGAAAAGAGAGTGGGAGGAAAGAGATGGCACAGGTATAGTGGAGGACAGCATGCCAGCAGTGGAGGTGGTAATGAGGGATGACATTATGAACACAATCTGAAGGTTGAGCTAATGGGATTCCATGATTAATTGGTTACTGGATATGAGGGTCAGAGAGGAGTCAAGAGTGACTGTGAGAGTTGTGATTTGGCATGCATGAAAAAATGCTCATCATCACTGGTCATTAGAGAAATGCAAATCAAAACTACATTGAGATACCACCTCACGCCAGTTAGAATGGTGATCATTAAAAAATCTGGAGACAACAGATGCTGGAGAGGATGCGGAGAAATAGGAACGCTTTTACACGGTTGGTGGGAGTGTAAATTAGTTCAACCATTGTGGAAGACAGTGTGGTGCTTCGTCAAGGACCTAGAAATAGAAATTCCATTTGACCCAGCAATCCCATTACTGGGTATATATCCCAAGGATTATAAATCATTCTGTTATAAGGACATGTGCACATGAATGTTCACTGTGGCACTGTTTACAATAGCAAAGACTTGGAACTAACCCAAATGCCCATTGATGATAGACTGGACAGGGAAAATGTGGCACATATACATCATGGAATACTATGCAGGCATAAAAAATGATGAGTTCGTGTCCTTTGTAGGGACATGGCTGAACGTGGAAACCATCATTCTCAGCAAACGACACAAGAGCAGACACCGCATGTTCTCACTCATAGGCAGGTGTTGAACAATGAGAACACATGGACACAGGGGAGAGGAGCATCACACACTGGGGTCTGTGGGAGGGGGAACTAGGGGAGGGACAGCACAGGGTGGGGAGTTGGGGAGGGACAGCATGGGGAGAAATGCCAGATATAGGTGATGGGGAGGAAGGCAGCAAATCACATTGCTATGTATGTACCTATGCAATAATCTTGCATGCTCTTCACATGTATCTCAAAACCTAAAATGCAATAAAATGTATTTTTTTAAAAAAAGAGTTGTGATTTGGGCTAGGCACGATGGCTCATGCCTGTAATCCCAGTACTTTGGGAGACCAAGACAGGAGGATCACTTGAGGACAGGAGTTCGAGACCAGCCCGACCAACATGATGAATTCTCTTCTCTACTAAAAATACAAAAATTAGCTGGCATGGTGGCACATGCCTGTAAACCCAGGTACTTGGGAGGCTGAGGCAGGAGAATCACTTGAATCCGGGAGGCAGAGGTTGCAGTCAGCCAAGACTGCACCATTGCACTCCAGCCGGGGCAACAAGAGCAAAACTCCATCTCAAAAAAAAAAAAAAAAAAAAAAAAGAGTTTTGATTTGACTACGTGTAAGAAAGGGGTCATCATCCATTGTATTTAAAAAAAAAAAAAAAGCTCCATGTAAAGTAAATTTTGGTAGGGAGTGAAATGAGTTGTTTTAGGTATGCTAAGCTTGACCTATCTAAAGAACCCCAGATGGAAATACAGAGTAGCAGTTGACTGTACAGGTCAGAAACGCAGGGAAAGTCTGATCAAGAAGTATAGCTTTAGGATTTTAACGTTGTCTCATCTCTTCCCAAGTGCTCGTGGTTCTTCTCAGGATGACAGTGCTTCTTCCTCTCTGCCTCAGCTTCCATTTGTTGGGTTTACGAGTCCAACTTTCCCATCCCCAGTGTCCATCAAAGCCTATCTGTCTTTTACCTCATCTTCATTCTTCAAGGAATTAATTTGACTAAGACCCTGCTATAGATAATAATAACAGTAACTATACTAGCTGTTACAGAGACTGCCATTGTTTTGACCAAAACTTGTTTTTTCCCTCCAGGGCTCACAGTTAGACTGCATTTTCTGGCCTGCCCTGCTGTTAGGAGGAGGCATGTGACTGGCTTTTGGCCAGTGAAACAAAGACAGAAATCACAGATAGCATTCCAAGTCTCAAAGAACCCTTCCACATTTTCTTCCGCATTTAATTTCTTTGCTTGGCTGACAATTGGTCATAGAGCCTGAGACCCTGAAGGACTGTGTGCAGCAGAGCTTCTACGTCAATCTACAATGGAATGTGACTTGAAGTAGACACAAACCTTGTCATGATAAGCTACTAAAATTATGAAATTGTTTACAGTGATTTGCATATCTTGACTGATAGAGAAACTGAATGCCTCCCATGTGTCTGACAATATTCTAAGTTCTTGAAGCAGTTAGAACAGTGGGATGACTAGCATTTCCAAGTCTGTATTCAACCTCTCTTCTTTCAAACTGTTTTTGCCTTTCCCTCATGCCATTCCTTACCCTTCTATCATCTCTGTCATGTAATCTTTCTACTGTTTTCACTCTATATTTGTTGCTTAGCAGACTTCTGAGTTTCTTTCATAAAGGAGTCTATACAAACATTTTTAATGTCTGCTTCCATTTGATCTACATCTCTTTGTAACCTAGCTTCCATTCTCACTACTGGGCTGAAAATGTCCTTAGTGAGATTAACTTCAATGTGCTCCTAACTTAGCTAATACTTCTGGATCTTTTGCTCTATGCTTTCTGTGTCTTGGCCTCTGAGAGATGACTATTTTCTGCTGGCTCATGTTTTTGCATCTTCAGGTGTCTCTTCTATGCCTCCTTACCCTTTCAATGTGGTCTGATGGCTGGCTCTCTTCTCAGAGAACATGTTCTCTCTGGTTAGAAATTGAATTTATAAACCAATTACTTCCAAATCCAGATTTGAACTCGTATCTCTCATGTAAGCTCCAGATTATTTAGTTGTGAAAGGGCATCTCCAACGCAGTGTTTGTTTTGAAAGCACTTCTGACTCAACCTCAACAAAACATAATTCATCTTGCCTCCAATCAACACAGACAAATCCACTCCTTCTTCTGTGTGACTAATTTGTAGCTTAAGTACCCAATAAATATTTGTTGACAGAGACTTCCTTTCACCTAACCTCTCATCCCTCACTGTCACAAAGCCCCATCAAGCCCAAGAATCTTACCAATCTATTCCTCTTCATCCACATAGCTATTATCCTAGCTCAAAATAATTTTGGCCTAGATTTGTATTAGATTTGCTTCTTACCAGTGTCTCTGCCTAAAATTTCAGCTACATACAATTTACCCTTTACCCAGCTACTAAAGTGATTGTAAAATACAACTCCACAAACAACTTCGATTGGATTTTCAAAGTTCTCAAGTCTCTCCCATGTAATACTAGGTTTGATGGCTCTCCTCCCCAACAGAACGTTTGTTTCAAACTTCAGTACGAGGAACTGACCTGCTCTGCTTGACCCCAAGATTCAATACCTGTGACAAACCTATTACAAAGTAGTTCTGCTGGATGTGCCTCAACTGCTGGGATTTTGTGCACTCCCAACTACACCTTCTCCATCCTCCTCAGTGTCTTCATTTCTCTGTCCCATATTCAACGTGTCATCTGCTTATAAATAAGCTGGTAAAGACTTTGAGTCGTTTTGCGCTTTCTTTTCCCTGTGAGTGTTACTTTCCATAACCCCATCAATATTATCTTCACTCTTCCCTATTTTGCTGAACTGCTCTTTCAAAGTTTTATCAGTGAGCGTCCTCCGAACTTATCAACTCTCACTCTCTAAACCTATCCATATCATTAAATTCTGTGAAGCATGTCCTCTTCCTTAATTTTTTCTTTTCTCAGCTTTGGCAGCACTGCCTCAATTGACTCTCCCTCTAGTCCTGTACATTCTCTAATCTTTATTTCTCTCTATCTCACTCTCTTTTTTACATAGTACATGTATTTATTTATGGGGTATATGAGATACTTGATATAGGCATGCAATGCATAATAATCACATCAGAATAAATGACATATCTATCACCTCATTTATTGTGTTACAAGCAATCCAATTATACTCTTTCCGTTATTTTAAAATGTACAGTTATTACTGACTACAGTCACTTTCCTGTGCTATGAAATACTACTAGATTTTATTCATTCATTTTAGACCCATTAACCATTCTAACTTCTCCCCATCCCCCATTCCCCTTCAGCCTCAAGTAACCATCATTCTACTATCTCCATGAGTTTAATTTTTAGCTCTCTTTTAATCTATGTATTTACCTGTCTGTCTGCCTGTGTCTGCTGTCTGTTCATCTATCCATCCGCCATTCGTCCATGCATCCATCCATCATCCATCCATCCATCCATTGATTTATTTGCTGGCTACTTTTTCAATCCATTACATGTGTCTATTCCCCAAAGTTCAGTTTTGAGCCCCTTTGCTCTCTTCCTAACCTCTCCTTAAAGCAGAGGTTCTCATCAGAGGTGTTGACATACAATGGTTGTCAAGGTAAATTATTTACAATCTTCTCAATATTAGTGGATGATTTACTTTCTTAATAAATTAGAATAGATTTAGAATTATATTCATAGCAACGCCGCTGTTCTTCACTTCCACACAAACAGGCTTTCTTGAGAGACATGGCGTTGGAGCTAACAAATAGACCTGAACATTTTTATGCACATCAACTACCATGTGCTGATTGCTCCAAGATAGTTAGGACTTTGTTGGGGTGCTTCCCACCATATCCCTGGTACACAGATGGGAGCTTGGCATGTAGCACACACAGTAGTGTCTCAGTATTTATTGTTGAATGAGTGTGTTTAATAACATAAGATACAGTTGAGAAATAACTGCCATAGAAAACTCATCTTCTTTTAGGTGCTTAGTAACTCCATGAGTATGTAGGACTCACATCTTGATTTCCTGACACCGCTTAAGTTTCTCCCCTCACATGCCAACTAGTGCTTAGAGCTTTCCACGTGGATGCCCTTTAATCACTTTAAATTGAACATATCTTAAAGCAAACACATTATCTTAAAAAATTATTTTAACCTTCTCTCTTTTTTCAGTTAACAAGCCTTGAATAGTTGGATTCATCACACTTTCTTCTTTCTTTCTCACTTCTACATACAATCAATAACCAAAGCCAATCAATTCTTTATTTAAGTCCTACGATTCTTTCTCCCATTGCTTCTGCCATCAGCCTAATTCATACAGGCCTGGATTATTAAAACTCTGGTTATTTACTTTATTCACCCTGCATTTTAAAGCTGGACTAGATTTCTTGAAAATACTAGCCTCAACTCAAGAATCTTTTGTGACTTTTATTACAATTGTCCCTCAGTATCAAAGGGAGAGTGGTTCCAGGACCTACTGTGTATACCAAAATCCACAGACGCTGAAGTCCCACAGTAGGTCTTGTGGAGGCAACGGCTACTTATTCAGCCCTGAGTATCTACAGAGCTTACATCCCTCAAATACTGTATTTTCCATCTGCAGTTAGTTGAATCCACATATGCAGAGCCTGCAGACACAGAGGGCCAACTATATTATATTTTAACGTCCACAAACTAAACATATTTTTAATGTCCACTAAACTTCATATATCTTTAAAATTATATCTGTTCCCATTGACCTACCTAAATTATCTGCTCTACTCAAATCAATCGACTCTCAGATCTTGTAAAGTGACATGTGTGGTCCTACTCCCAAGATGCTGCTCATACTTTTTATCAACCAAGATTTTCATCCGATATTCTTCATTCACATCTGGAATCCAGCAACACTTAAAGCCCAACTCAAGTGTTGCCAAGTTCATGAAGCCTTGCCTGGTAACCTCAACTCCAAGAAACAGCAACTATCTTCATACTAGTGACCCACAAGCCAACTCTTCCTAAAACCACAACATTTAATTATGCCATGTGTGTGACACTTGCTCTAGAGTCCTTTGAGTTCTGGTTGGAGTGTGGATGTGGGTCATTCCAATGTGACTCTAAACTCATGATGTAGAGAGAATGAGAAACCAGCAGGTACTGAGCATCTGTAACGTGGCAATGCTACTCATGTTATTTAGTGTCCACAACAGCTGTATATGTAGGTATTATAATTTCCATTGAACAGAAATCTGAGGCTCAGTTAAGCCAAGTTTGAGTTAGTAAGTAGCTGTGAGGTCTAGGTACGTTAGAGCCCAAGCCTCTTTCTCTTTACCATTATGAGACATCTCTTACACATCTATATCCCTCTAGGAGTTTAGTATACTTTACAGCACATGCTAGGTGTTCAATAAAGATATGTTAAATTAAACATGTGAATTTGGGGCACTCCTTTGGGGATCATGAGAAGATCTATAATCTACACTGATTTGTCTTCTAAGGGTCAAAATGACTTTCTAATTTCATGCAAAAGAGCAGAAAACAGACCTGGAGACCTGGGTAGTAAGTTTGTTTCACAAGTTATCTCTGTAGCTCCGTTAAGTGACAAAACAAATATATAGTCAAAGACAGAAAACAGAAACATGCACTGAAATTCTTTGCCAAGTCCTGCCAATACAAAAAGGAAAAGTGACAACTTAGGCAGTGGCTCATCCTGGTACAGGATGTCATTGTCCCAGGTTAAAAGCAATCAGTTCCATTTACTGAGCTGACTACCAAAAGTTAAAACAGTTTCAAATGAAACAGCCTGTTAATAACACCCTTCTGATTTCTCATGAAAGTGGTGAAATCTGGCATTAAACTTCAGAAAGAATCAACTCTTGCATTTATTTCCCAGAAATACTGCTAATACAGTGGCTTGTGTTAAACTGAAGGGACTTTAGTCCTCATTAAAAGCAATTTATCTTTATTAAAACAATTCTCTCATATTCATTATGAGTAAGACAAACAAATAAATTAACCATTAGTGGTGACATCATGGGCTTTTACACACAAATATTTCCATTAAAAAACTCCTGGCCGGGCTTGGTGGCTCACTCCTGTAATCTCAACAGTTTGCGAGGCTGAGGCAGGCAGATTGTTTGAGGCCAGGAGCTCAATGACAGCCTGGTCAAACATGGTGAAACCCTGTCTCTACTAAAAATTAAAAAAAATTGGATTTTATTTCACCAAGATGGCAGATTAGACACAACTCCAGCGCACAACACCCAGCAAGAGAGAGGCAGAAACCCAGAGATCTCCTAGCTCCAACCGAGGTACCAGGTGCATTTCAACGGGTCCGGTGCTAGGGTGAGCAAAGCCCATTCAGGGCAGACTGAGGTGGGGAGGGGTGCTGCTTCACCCAGAAAGTGCATCTGACCGGCCAGTCGGAGGCTCCACCTCTGGCGCTCCAGTCCACATACAGCGCTTCCCCCAAAGCTTCAGCAGTACATGGAATAGGGGAACTTTGCCAGTTAAGTGCTGGGAATTACAAGTGTGGAGTTGAATAAGAGTCTGCAGACTGAGCTATCGCCCCCTCCCCCCGCCGGGAGAAAGAGGGAGCTGTAAGCGGGAGCAGCTGGGTGGCCCCTACCCCATGACTGGAGACAGAGAAAGCTGAAAGGGGGAGACTGCCAGGTTTGGCTGGGCGGGTCCCTAACCTCCCCAACAAACCCCAGAGGGCTGAAGCTCTGACTCTAGTGGGTTGCGCAGCCAGTGCCACAGTCTGAGAGGAACCCTGAATGACCAGCCCAGTGAAGGATGGGCACAACCCACCACTAGAGGGGTGGGACTGGGCTACATGTTTTAACAAAAGAGCACAGGAAGCCTACATAGCAACGGGACTGCGTTCTTGACAACCCAGCAGCCCCTACAGGTCAGCGGAAGAGGCGGGCCTAATCTCCCAGCAGAAACAAAAAAGACACAGGAAGCTTCCCTAGTAAACTGAAGGAGTCCCTAGAAACCCAGTAGCGCCCCCACAGGCAGACAAGCGACCTCATCAAGCAGCTCTGTGACACCACAGCCAGGTATATCCACAAAGACGGGAAAAAATCAGCACAAAAAAGGTGAAACCACCAAAGACGAGAACACCTCTTCTCCTTCAAGGGATCACAACTCCTCAACAACACAGGATCACAACTTGACCGAGAAGGAGTGTGAAGAATTGACGGAAACAGGATTCAGAAGGTGGATAATAACAAACTTTTCAGAGCTAAAGGAACATGTTCTATCTCAACACAAAGAAACCAAAAACATTGAGAAAAGGTTAGACGAAATGCTAACTAGAATAACCAGCTTAGAGAAGAACATAAACGACTTGATAGAGTTGAAGAACACAGCACGAAAGCTACGTGAAGCAAACACAAGTTTTAACAGCCAAATCGATCAAGCAGAAGAAAGGATATCAGAGATTGAAGATCAACTCAATGAAATAAAAAGAGAAGGCAATACAAGAGAAAAAAGAGTGAGAAGAAATGAACAAAGCCTCCAAGAAATATGGGATTATGTGAAAAAAACCTAATCTACGCTTGATTGGTGTACCTGAATATGACGGGGAGAATGAATCCAAGCTGGAACACACACTCCAGGATATTATCCAGGAGAACTTCCCAAGCCTAGCAATGCAGTCCGAATTTCAAATTCAAGAAATACAGAGAAGTCCACAAAGGTATTCCTCAAGAAGAGCAACCTCAAGGCACATAATCGTCAGATTGACCAGGGTCAAAATGAAGGAAAAAATGCTAAGGGAAGCCAGAGAGAAAGGTCAGGTAACCCACAGAGGGAAGCCAATCAGACTCATAGCAGATCTCTTGGCAGAAACTCTACAAGCCAGAAGAGAGTGGGGGCCAATATTCAACATCCTTAAAGAAAAGAACTTTCAACCCAGAATCTCATATCCAGCCAAACTAAGCTTCATAAGTGAAGGAAAACTAAAATCCTTTATGGACAAGCAATTATTGAGAGATTTTTTCACCACCAGACCTGCCCTACAAGAGCTCCTGAAAGAAACACTAAGCATGGAAAGGCGCAAGTACCAGTCACTGCAAAAACAAACCAGTTGGCAAAGACCAAAAATGCAATGAAGAAAATGAGTCAACTAATGAGAAAGAAAACCAGCCAGTAACAAAATGGCAGGATCAAATTCACACATAACAATATTAACATTAAATGTGAATGGCCTAAACGCCCCAATCAAAGGACACAGACTGGCAAACTGGATAAAAAGTCAGAACCCATCAGTGTGCTGTATTCAAGAAACCATCTCACATACAAAGACACACATAGACTCAAAATAAAGGGATGGAAGAAGATTTACCAAGCAAATGGAGAACAACAACAACAACAACAAAAAAAAAACAGGGGTTGCAATCCTATTCTCTGATAAAATGGACTTCAAACCAACAAAGATCAAAAGAGAGAAAGAACAACATTACATAATGGTAAAACGATCAATTCAACAGGAAGAGCTAACTATCCTAAATATATACGTCCCCAACACAGGAGCACCTAGATACATAAAGCAAGTTCTTAACAACCTAAAACAAGATTTAGACTCCCACACAATAATAGTGGGAGACTTCAATACTCCACTGTCAATATTAGACAGATTAACGAGACAGAAAATTAACAACGATATCTAGGACTTGAATGCAGAGCTGGACCAAGCGGATCTAATAGACATATACAGAACGCTCCACCCCAAATCCACAGAATATACATTTTTCTCAGCACCACATTGCACTTACTCTAAAATTGACCACATCATTGGAAGCAAATCACTTCTCAGCAAATGCAAAAGAACAGAAATCATAACACAAAGTCTATCGGACCACAGCGCAATCAGACTAGAACTCAGGATCAAGAGACACACTCAAACCTGCACAACCACTTGGAAACTGAAGAATTTGCTTCTGAATGTTGACTGGATAAACAATGAAATGAAGGCAGAAATAAAGATGTTCTTTGAAACCAACCAGAATGAAGACACAACTTACCAGACTCTCTGGGACATCTTTAAAGCAGTATTGAGAGGGAAATTTATAGCAATAAATGCCCACCAGAGAAGAGAGGAAAGATCTAAAATCGACACCCTATCATCAAAATTGAAAGAACTAGAGGAGCAAGATTGAAAGAACTAGAGGAGCAAGATTAAAAGAACTCAAAAGCTAGCAGAAGACAAGAGATAACTAAGATCAGAGCAGAACTGAAGGAGATAGAGACACAAAAAACCCTTCAAAAAAATCAATAAATCCAGGACCTCTTTTTTTTTTTTGAAAAGATCAACAAAATAGACAGATCGCTAGCCAGATGAATAAAAAAGAAAAGGGAGAAGAATCAAATAGATGCAATAAAAAACGATAAAGGGGATATCACTACTGATCCCACAGAAATACAAACTACCATCAGAGATTACTACAAACAGCTCTATTCACATAAACCAGTAAACCAGGAAGAAATGGATAAATTCCTAGACATCCATACTCTATCAAAACGAAACCAGGAGGAAGCTGAAACCCTGAATAGACCAATATCAAGGGCTGAAGTAGAGGCAGCAATCAATAGCTTACCAACCAAAAAAAGCCCAGGTCCAGATGGGTTCACAGCTGAATTCTACCAGACGTACAAAGAGGAGCTGGTTCCATTCCTTCTGAAACTGTATCAGACAATACAAAAGGAGGGAATCCTCCCTAACTCATTTTATGAGACCAACATCATTCTGATACCAAAACCAGGCAGAGACTCAACTAAAAAGAAAACTTCAGGCCAATATCCATGATGAACATCGACGCAAAAATCTTCAATAAAATACTGGCAAACAGATTGCAACACCATATCAAAAAGCTTATCCATCAAGTAAGCTTCATCCCAGGGATGCAAGGCTGGTTCAACATACGCAAATCCATAAATGTAATCCATCACATAAACGGAACCAAACACAAAAACCACATGATTATCTCAATAGATGCAGAGAAGGCCTTCAATAAAATTTGACAGCCTTCATGCTAAAAATGCTCAATAAACTAGGTATTGATGTAACATATCATAAAACGATAAAAGCTATATATGACAAACCTACAGCCAATATCATACTGAACGGGCAAAAGCTGGAAGAATTCCCTTTGAAATCAGGCACTAGACAAGGATGCCCTCTCTCACCACTCCTATTCAACAAAGTATTGGAAGTTCTAGTCAGAGCCCTCAGGCAAGAAAAAGAAATAAAGGGTATTCAATTAGGAAAGAAGGAAGTCAAACTGTCTATTTGCAGATGACATGATTGTATATCTAGAAGACCCCATCATCTCAGCCCAAAATCTTCTCAAACTGATAAGCAACTTCAGCAAAGTCTCAGGATACAAAATCAATGTGCAAAAATCACAAGCATTCCTATATACCAATAACAGACAAACAGAGAGCCAAATCAAGAGTGAACACCCATTCACAATTGCTACAAAGAGAATAAAATACCTAGGAATACAACTAACAAAGGATGTAAAGGACCTCTTCAAGGAGAACTACAAACCACTGCTCAACGAAATGAGAGGACACAAACAGATGGAGAAACATTCCATGCTCATGATTAGGAAGAATCAATATTGTGAAAATGACTATACTGCCCAAAGTAATCTACAGATTCGATGCTATCCCTATCAAGCTATCAATGACCTTCTTCACAGAACTGGAAAAAACTACTTTAAACTTCATATGGAATCACAAGAGACCCCACACAGCCAAGACAATCCTAAGCAAAAAGAACAAAGCTGGAGGCATCACACTGCCAGACTTCAAACTATACTACAAGGCTACAGTAATCAAAACAGCATGCTACTGGTACCAAAACAGAGACACAGACCAATGGAACAGAACAGAGACCCCAGAAGAAACACCACACATCTACAACCATCTGATCTTTGATAAACCCAGCAAAAACAAGCCATGGGGAAAGGACTCCATGTTTAATAAATGGTGTTGGGAAAACTGGCTAGCAATGTGCAGAAAGCAGAAACTGGACCCCTACCTGTCACCTTACACTAAAATTAACTCCAGATGGATCAAAGATTTAAACATAAAACCTAACACCATAAAAACACTAGAAGAAAACATAGGCAAAACCATTTAGGACATAGGCATAGGCAAGGACTTCATGACTAAAACACCAAAAGCAGTGACAATAAAAGCCAGGATAGACAAATGGGATCTAATTAAACTCCAGAGCTTCTGTAAAGCAAAAGAAACCATCATTAGAGTGAATTGGTAACCAACAGTATGGGAAAAAATTTTTGCAATCTACCCATCTGACAAAGGGCTAATATCCAGAATCTACAAAGAACTAAAACAGATATACAAGAAAAAAACAAACAATCCCATTCAAAAGTGGGTGAAGGATATGAACAGACACTTTTCAAAAGAGGACATATATGAGGCCAAGAAACATATGAAAAAATGCTCATCATCACTGGTCATTAGAGAAATGCAAATCAAAACCACACTGAGATATCATCTCACGCCAGTTAGAATGACGATCATTAAAAAATTGGGTGACAACAGATGCTGGAGAGGATGTGGAGAAATAGGAACACTCTTACACAGTTGGTGGGAGTGTAAATTAGTTCCACCATTGTGGAAGACAGTGTGGCGATTTCTCAAGGATCTAGAAATAGAAATTCCATTTGACCCAGCAATCCCACTATTGGGTATATACCCAAAGAACTATAAATCATTCTACTATAAAGACACATGTACATGTATGTTCATTGCAGCCCTGTGTACAATAGCAAAGACCTGGAACCAACCCAAATGCCCATCAATGATAGACTGGACAAAGAAAATGTGGTACATATACATCATGGAATACTACACAGCCATTAAAAATGATGAGTTCGTGTCCTTTGTAGGGACTTGGATGAATCTGGAAACCATCATTCTCAGCAAACTGACCCAAGAACAGAAAGCCAAGCACCATATGTCCTCACTCATAGGTGGGTGTTGAACAATGAGAACACATGGACTCAGGGAGATGAGCATCACACACAGGGAATAGTTAGGGGGGCGTAGGGGAGAGACAATGGGGGGTTGGGAGGGAGCGGAGGGTGGGGAGGGATAACATGGGGAGAAATGCCAGATATAGTATGCACCTAAAGTAAAATAAATAAATTAAAAAAAAAAGAAAAGTTAAAAAAAAAAATTGGGTAGGTGTGGTGACATGTGCCTGTAACCCCAGCTACTTCGGAGGCTGAGGCAGGAGCATCGCTTGAACTTGGGAGGCAGAGATTGCATGAGTTGAGATCACACCACTGCACTCTTGGGCAACAGAGTGAGGCTCCATTTCAAAAGAAAACAAAATAAAAACAAAACAAAACAAAAAACCTCACAAAACTCAACTGTTCAGTTAAAATGCTCTCATTTTTATTGTTACAATTTAAGATCATTTTTGGTATATTTTCCCAGAACTCAGTTATTTTGCTATCATAATGGAAAGCATTATGAAAAATTAGCAGAATTGAGTGTATTTCATTGAATCACAGAAAAGGATAGGTATATATTAAAGAAAACATTTGCAAATGTATGTTTGTATAATTAGTTAATTAAAGGGAGTTTCTACATACAGACACATATGCCAGAAATTATATAAAAGGGACAAAAAATAGGTAAAAAGCATCTTGTTGAAGATGATTCTTGTTTTCTGGAGGCATCCTATTTATTCACTCTAGTGTCAGGGAACAAAACGCTGAGGCTCTATATGTCTTAGATGGATATCTCACACAGAATCTGCTATCTTCCCTAAGGCTTCCCCTATTTCACAGAAAATTTATTTTTATCACATGAAATCTGGTGACAGTGCTTTGGGCCAAGGGAAAAGAGAAGAAACTGGAGACTGGATTGCTAGCTGCTTTATACCAATGTCTCATCTTCTTGGTTCCTTTACACACCTCTCTGCCCCCTTCCTTGTTAACTTCCATTAGTTACGGTGGCTTTTTTTGATACTGGAAGATTGTCTGATCCTCGAGTTTATGGCGCAAGATCTGTAGCACTCCTATTTGCTGACTCTGCATGAAATGCTGGACCTTCCACCCTACTCTTCTCTCTGGGGTCATGCTTCAAATGCACCCTCTGCAGTGACTCAGAATGCTAACCTCTCCCAGGTCTTTGTGCCTTTTCAGAGAGTACTGGCATCCCTATCTTACTTTCTCACAGGCCAAACTCCTATTCATCCTTCAAAACACCCTCTGTAAGATCTGTCTGATATTCCTGCTCCTCTCTCTCTTGCCCAGATCAGAGTTAAGTAATCCTTCTCCATGTTTCTACAGCACTCTGTATACATCTCTACTTTAACACACATTTCCTAGCACATAATTCTTGGTTCTTGCAACTCTCCTCTTGACCACACAACACTCCATGAAAACGAGGCCCTGTTCATCATCTTAATGATCTCAATGACTGGCATATGTGAGGGGCCCTTCTATCTCTGGCTCTCCAATGTGTCAAGGTGACAGAGGCTGAATTCAAGTGAGGAAATAAGACAAAACTCTAGGTAATAGAAATAAAATACGTACTGTTTCTGCAGTGCAGATCCTGCTTCTCATGATTATTTGTGTGTATGTGAAATGTGTGGGGTTACAGGTGGAGTGGACCTGACTTGCCTACATATGCCATAGTAGAGCAGTTAAGAGCACATACTCTAGCACCAGCCTAACTCGTTGTTAACTCTAGGTCAATGAATAAATCTCAAAAAACATTAAAAAGTATTTTAAAATAAATAAAAATCAAACTACAACTTATCAAAAGTTTTTATAATGCCATAAAAGCAGTGAAAAACTGCTTTTAGGGAACTTTCTAGCATTGAATGCATATTTTAGGAAAAAAGATCTAAAATCAGTCATCTAAGCTTCTACTTTAGAAAACTAGAGAATGCAGAGTAAATTAAATCTGCAGTAACCTAAAAAAAAGAAAAGAGACACTAAAAATTAGAGCAGAAATCAATGACATTAAAAATAGAAAGTTAACAGAGAAAATCAGTGAAACCAAAAACTGGTTCTTTGAAGAGCTCAACAAAAATGATACGCCTTTTGCCAGGCTAACCAAGAAAATAAAATGAATAAATTACTAATATCATACATGAAACAGGAACGTTACTACAGAGCTCACAGACCTTAAAAGAATAATATGACAAACTCTACACCCACAAATTTGATAACTTAGATGAAAGGAACTAAAAAAGGACTTAGATGTAATAGACAAGTTAGATGACATGGACTTGAAAAACACATTCTGCCAAAATTCGCAGAAGAAGAAATAGATAATGTGAATAGGCCTATATATAATAAGAAATTGAATCAATAATTAATAACCTTCCAAAACAGAAAGCACCAGGTCCACATGGGTTTGCTAGTGAATTCTACAAAACACTTAGGGAAGAAATTATACCAGCTCTCTACAATCTCATTCAGAGGATAGAATCAGAGGGAATACTTCCTAACTTATTCTATAAGGCAAGAATTAACCTAATATCAAACACAGAAAAAGACATTACAAGAAAAGAAAACTACACACCACTATTTCTTATAAACATAGATGTAAAAGTTCTAAACAAAATATTAGCAAATTGAATCCAATAAATGTATTAAAAAATTGTACACAGCTGAGTAGAATTTATTCCAAATATTCACAAATGATGTAACATTAAAAGGTAAATTATTATAATCCCTTAAATAAAAGTCACATGGTTAATTAGTAGAGACAGAAAAAGCATTTGACAAAATTCAATAGCCATTCATGATATTTTAAAAAAGACTTCATTAAACTAGGAGAAAAAAAGAACATCAGAATTTGATAAAGAATATTGACTCCTGTGCAAGCAGCTGGGATCCTATGTCCACTGCTCCATTTCCTACGCTACAAGAAGCCCTGGGAGACTCTGTAGCAGTCCTTGTGGCTCTATGACCTGCAGATACTAGGAAGACGCTGGGAAATGTTTAGACGATGCTTGAAATAACAGTGTTTTGACTTGTAGGACAGGATACATGTCAGGGTTCTCACAGTGGCTGAAAAATAAAGAGATATCCTAGCCACTTTTGCCACTGGGAATGCACACACAGACACCAGCAACCCTGCTCAACCCTGTACTGCCATTGCCATTGCTGTGAGTGCAAACACAGACAATGGCAAACCCATCCCCACCTGTGCTCCACTACTGGTGCAAGTGGATGCAAGAACGCTGCAAACTCACTTCTGCCAGTACCCTGCCCCAGGCAACGCATGTACACCCCTCTACAATGCAACGGCTGCTAGCATGCTTAAGTGAGCATAGATCACTGCCACTGCCCCAATGAAATGCTTTGGTCAGCACCTCCCACAGGAATGTTGTAGCCAATGAAGTGGAAACACCATGGCCCTTCTAGTGCAGCCAGTTTCTAACCTCAAGGGTACAGAGAACAAATTTGGGGACCTGGTACCAGCTTCCCAGAGTTAAAGCACTCAGACCAGGAGTGCTCAGCTGAGCCTTGGCTCCTTAAAACCTTCCAATCAAACCCCCAAGAGCATCAGAAAAGATAAAATAAGAAAATCTCACCCAAAAGACAGAAATTGCAAAGAATGAAGGAAAATAAGCCCACACAGATGAAAAAGAACCAATGCAAGAACTCCAGCTACTCAAAAAGCCAGAGTATCTTCTTATCTCCAAACTGACTGCATTAGTTCCCAAGCAAAGGTTCTTAACGAGGCTGAGATGGCTGAGATAACAGAAATAAAATTAAGAATATGGATAGAAATGAAAATAATTGATATCCAGGAGTAAGTCAAAACCCAATCCAAAAAATATAAGCAATTCAATGAAATGATAGATGAGATAAAAAATGTAATCAACATTTTAAGAAACAACCAAAGTGATCTGACAGAGATGAAAAACTCACCTCAAGAATTTCAGAATACAATCACAAATATTAACAACAGAATCAACCAAGCTAAGGAAAGAATCTCAGAGCTCAAAGACCAGTTCTCTAAACTAACTCAGTCAGACAAAAAGAAGAATCAACAAAACCTCCCAGAAATATGGGATTACATAAAGCAACCCAACGTATGACTCATTGTCAGTCCTAAAAGAGAGGAAGAGAAAGCAAACAACTTGAAAAACATATTTAAAGATATCCTCCATGAAAATCTCCCCAGCCTCCCTAGAAAGACCAACATTCACATTTAGGAAATGCAGAGAATCCTTGCAAGATACAGTATGAGAAGACCATCTCCAAGATACCAGTCATCAGATTATCTGAGATGGAAACAAAGGAAAAAGGTTAAAGGCAGCTAGAGAGAAAGGGCAGGTCACATACAAAGAGAAGCTCATCAGGCTAACAGTGGATCTTTCAGCAGAAACCTCACAAGCCAGAAGAGATTGAGGGCTATATTCAGCATTCTTAAGGAAAATAAATTCCAACCAAGAATTTCATATCCAGCCAAACTAAGCCTTATAAGTGAAGAAGTAAGATTCTTTTCAGAGAAGAAAATGCTAAGGGGCATTTTTGCCACTAGACCTGCCTTACAAGAGGTCCTGAAGGGTGTGCTAATTATAGAAAAGAAAAACCAATAACAATTACCACAAAACACATTTAAGTACATAGACCATTGACACTATAAAGAAACCATATGATCAAGTCTGATACTAACCAGCTAACAACATGATGACAGGATCAAATCTGCACATACCAATATTAACCCTGAATGAAAATGGGCTAAATTCCCCTAATTAAAAGGCACAGAGTGGCAAGTTGAATAAAGAAGCATGACCCAGTGACTGGGCATGGTGGCTCATGCCTGTAATCCCACCACTTTGGGAGGCTGAGGTGGGTGGATCACCCGAGGTCAGGAGTTCAAGACCAGCCTGGCCAACATGGTGAAACCTCAGCGCTACTAAAAATACAAAAATTAGCTGGGCAGCTGCCTGTAATCCCAGCTACTTGGGAAGCTGAGTCAGGAGAATCACTTCAATGGGAGGCAGAGCTTGCAGTGATTTGAGATTGCACCATTGCACTCCAGCCTAAGCAACAAAAGCAAAACTCCATCACAAAAAAAGCATGACCCAACTGCATACTGTCTTCAAGAGACATCAGTGACACTCATAGGCTTAAAGTAAAGGGATGGAGAAAAATTTACCAAGCAAATGGAAAACAAAAAAAAGCAAAGCAGGGGTTGCAATTAGAATTTTTGAAAAAACAGACTTTGAACCAACAACAATCAAAAAAGACAAAGAAGGGCATTACATTATAATAAATAGCTAACATTAATTCAACAAGAATACCTAACATCCAAAATATATATGCACCCAACACAAGGTCACCCAGTTTCATAAAGCAAGTTCTTAGAGACCTATGGAGCAACACAGATAACCACACAATAATAGTGGGAGACTTCCACACCCCACTGACATTATTAGACAGATCACTGAGGCAAAAAATGAACAAAGATATTCAAGGCCTGAACTTGACACTTGACCAATGGACCTAAGAGACATCTACAGAACTCTCCACTCCAAAACAACAGAATATACATTCTTTCAATCTGCACATGGCACATATTCTAAAATCAACCACAAAATTAGCCATAAAACAATCCTCAGCAAATTCATAATATTTGAATCATGCCAGACACACTCTTGGACCACAGCACAATAAAAATAGAAATCAATACTAATAAAATTGCTCATGATCACACAACTACATGAAAATTAAACAATGTGCTCCTGAATGACTTTTGGGTAAACAATGAAATGAAATTAAAGCAGAAATTAAGAAACTCTTTGAAACTAATGACAACAAAGATAAAATATACCAGAATCTCTGGGACACAGCTAAAGCAGTATTAAGAGGAAATTTCATAGTATTAAATGCCCACATTGGAAAGTTAGAAAGATCTCAAATTAACAACCTAATATCACACCTAGAAGAGCTATAGAAAGAAGAACCAAACCCCAAAGCTAGTAGATGACAAGAAAAAAAAAAAAAAAAAAAAAAAAAAAAAAAAAAAAAAAAAAAAAAAAAAAAAAAAAAAAAAAAAAAAAAAAAAAAAAAAAAAAAAAAAAAAAAAAAAAAAAAAAAAAAAAAAAAAAAAAAAAAAAAAAAAAAAAAAAAAAAAAAAAAAAAAAAAAAAAAAAAAAAAAAAAAAACTGAACTGAAAGAAACTGAGATACAAAAAACCATAAAAAAGAATCCAGGATTTGGTTCTTTGACAGAATAAGTAAGATTGATAGGACACTAGCTAGACTAATTTAAAAAAGACAAGATTCAAATAAACACAATCAGAAATGATGAAGGGGGCATCACCACCTACCCCACAGAAATACAAAATACCCTCAGAGATGACTGCAAACACCTCTATGCACACAAAGTAGAAAACCTAGAAGAAATAAAGTTTTAAAAACATACAACCTCCTAAGATGGAACCACAAAGAAACTGAATTCCTGAACAGACCAATAATGCCTTCTGAAATTGGGTCAGTAATATAAAGCCTACTAACCTGAAAGAGCCCAGGATCAGACAGATTCATACACAATTCTACCAAGTGCATAAAGAAGAGCTTGTACCATTCATACTGAAATTATTCCAAAAAGTTGGGGCAACAACTTCTCACTAACTCACTTTATTAGATCAGCATTATCCTAATACCAAAACCTAGCAGAGATACAACTGAAAAAGAAAGCATTAGGTCAATATCCTTGATGAACATAGGTACAAAAATTCTCAATAAAATACTTGCAAACTGAATCCAGTAGCACATCAAAGAGCCAATTCACAATGATCATACTGAATAGGCAAAAGCTGGAAGCATTCCCCTTAAGAACTAGAACAATAAAAAAATGCCCACTGTTACCACTCCTATTCAACATAGTACTGAAACTCCTAGTCAGAGCAATCAGAGAAAAGGGAAAAAAAAAAGGCATCCAAATAGGAAGAGAAGAAATCAAACTATTCGTGTTTGCAAATGATATGACTCTATACCTAGAAAATCCCATAGTATCTGCCCAAGAGCTCCTAGATCTGATAATCAACTTTGGCAAGGTTTTAAGATACAAAGTCAATGTACAAAAATCAGCAGCATTTCTGTATACCAACAACATGCAGGCAGAGATTCAAATAAAAAATGCAATCCCATTCATAATAGCTACAAAAATCTTTCTCATTTGTGTTAAAAATAAATTAAAAATGATTATTTATATTATCATAGAAAAAAATTCTAAAGTAAATAAATTAAAATGTTAACAATAGTTATCTTTAGACCATGGACCTGTTGGTATTGTTTTTTGTATTTTACGAGTTGTCTACAATGATATATATATATTTTTGTACTAAAAAATACATTTCTTCAAAACAACAGAGATCAAAAAAGGGTCAAGGATGAAACTATAGCTTTAAAAATGCTCTGAAATTTGGGAAATTAATCTTTTAGCAAAATGATCACTTATCAGAAGATTTTGGCAAACAAACCTACAACATTTGCAACACAATTTTGTGAAGTCTGTGAGTAACAAGCCAATTGTTTCTAAGGAAAAAGCTTCCTTGCATATGCCCATGTGTTACAAGACTTCACATATGTAGACCATTGCAATGCAGTGCCCCAGAAAGCATGTCTACAAGCCAGCACCAAGAATGTGCTTTTGAGGACAGTGGTATGCTCATGGCCCGCCATGAAGGTACTTCCTACGGAGTAATCTGCCCACCCATGAGTAGGTTATGAGACTGACTTAACATCGATCAGCCAAAAGTTTTCATGTAGATGGATTTGAGGTTCTAAAAACATTTTCTGGATTTTGGAAATGCATTAATTAACTGCCCAACATTTGACCAAAGCTCAGCGGAGAGACAAAACTAACAAAGAAAACACACAACCCCAGCATAATGGGTCTAGGAAGTTAAACAACCAAGCAATGAATCAGGCTGATTTTGATTGCTGTACCCTACTGAAAAACGTACTTCTCTCAACTATATTTTTATTTCAGAAAAGTTAAAACAGAAGCCATGGTTATATATGTCTTAATCAGCCCTTTTCACGAGGTATTAATTAAGACCTGTCAGGTTTTTGTCCCTTTGGTGAACAAAGACGTATCGTAAATAGGAAGAAAAGCCTCTCAGTGGAGACTCAGGCCGATGTACCTCTCACTGCCAATAGTCCAGGGTGATTCAAACCAAAAATAGTTGATTAAGGCAGACATTCCAGGATAGGAAACCCATAAGCAAAACACTAATCAAAACACAAACTGCATCTCTAATGAGGCATTGATTTTTAATCAGCCAATGTGTTGAATGTAAAGATGCACCGGTCGGTTCTATCAATTAAAGCCCTGGGTTAGGGCAATTCGTGATGAGTGCAAAGACAGGAGAAGGAAAGGGAAATAACTAGGTGATACATAGAATTTTAAAAAATGAAATTTGAGTATACAGCCATTATGGGAAATAGTATGGAAGTTCCTTAAAAAATTAAAAAGAGAACCAGTGTCAGACCCAGCAATTCCATTACCGGGTATATATACAAAGGAAATGAAATCAGTGTGTCAAAGATATGTCTGCCTGCTCTTGTTTACCGCAGCACTATCATGACGGTCAAGATATGAAATCAACCTAAGCGTCTAACAACAGATGAATGCATAAAGAAAATGTGGTTAGTACATGCAATGGAATACTATTCAGCCATTTTCTGTCATTTCCGACAATGTGGGTGAGGCTGGAGGATATCATATTCAGTGAAATAAGCAAACACTGAAAGACAAACACAACATTTTCTCATTCATATGTAGGAGCTAAAAAACTGATGTTATGAAAGTAGTGAATAGAATATTGATTACCAAAGACTGGGGAGGGTAGGGGACAGTGGGGGATAAAGAGAGGTTGGTCAATTGGTACAAAGTTACAGTTAGAAAAAAGAATAAGTTGTGATGTCCTATTGTACAGTAGGGTGACTGTGGTAATAGCTATGCGAAAATAGCTAGAAGAGAGAATTTTGAATGTTCCCATCACAAAGAAATGATAAATATTTGAGGTGATGGATATGCTAATTACCCTGATTTGATCATTGCACAGTGTATACCTGTATCAAAACATCACACTGTACCTCATAAATGTGTACAATTATATGTTAATAAAACATATAAATAAAAAGAAAAGACAGTAAAAAGATGGAAAAACATGATGCCAAGCAAACCAACACTTATTTTTGGTGATTATATTTAAATTTATTAACTGGGTCATTTCATTGAAGCTTTGTTAAAGTTGGTCATTTCTGAGATTCAAAACAAGCTTTTGGAGGAATCTGTGTAGAGATGATTGAATAGATTTTTCCCTAATTAGGAAGGCATATCACAGCTAATCACCAAACAGACGACTTCAAAGGCTACTTAGACAGTAAAGAAAAACTCTGGAGTTCACTTCCAACTATGATGGCATGTTGAGAACAAGTAAATTTCTGATACTTTGCTGCAGTACCTTTTTAGAGCTGGAAAAGTACATAAATTCTTCTGCAGGAGTCTCTGCCTCAAAGCTTGTTCAAAATCCCTTTTAATGGAACTGCCAGTCATTGCGGAGCCTATAGTGCTGATTTCTTAAGAAATCATCATCCATACATTTCTAATATTTACAGTCTGAACATGAAATAAATATAGCTTTTGTTCAGTAGCATTTGGGAGTAAGCAGTGGTATTTCTTAGTGTGTGCAGAATTAAATGCTTTGGGAAAGATTTATCACTGCAAAAGGATAATTTGAAGTACTGCATTGAAAAAAATTCAGGCCAGTTAGGATTATAAAACTGTTTAATAATCAGCACTGACACTGGCTTGAAGAAGGATAATTAGAACCTTTAATGTGCAGGGTGCCTTTCGAAAACATTTCTGGTGGTTCATACCACCATCTTAACATGCAAAGAAGGGCCACTGGGTTGACAGATGATAACCAACAACCTTAGCCAAGGTCATGAGGAAAACGGAAGGACAAATTGTAGTTCTCCTACTATATTCTCTCATTAGATTTACTACTATTCTGCAATATCGTTTGGGGGTGTGATTTCCCCCATAAGTAATGGATCTAAGATGGAGACTGCTGATTTTGAGATATCCACGGACTTCCAAAATCACAGCTGAAAAACAGTACTTTCTACCTCCTCCCTCTGGATATTTGAGACTGAGAATCAGTTTTAAGAAGGAAGGCTTGCTGATCCACCCTCCATTGCCTTGGTAAGGACAGGACTTGGATCAAATACATATTCCGGAAATCCAAAATATCTTCATGTCCTTGGCATTACCTCTATCTAAAAATACAACAGTCACTTAAAACTCATCATCATAATTAATCTACTGTTGGGAGCCAATGTTTTTGGTAAAATTAAGCTGTATTTTGATGGTAAGGAAATAAGATTAAAGAATAACTCGTCTGTGTGCTTAGAAAGCACAATAAAAGGCCAGCCACAGTAGCTCACGCCTGTAATCCCAACACTTTAGGAGGCAGAGGTGCGTGGATCACCTGAGGTCAGAAGCTCAAGATCAGCCCAGCCAACATAGTGAAACACTGTCTTCACTAAAAACATAAAAATAAGCTGGGCGTGGTGGCGCGTGCCTGGAGGCTGAGGCAGGAAAATCCCCTGAACCTGGCGGCCAGAGGTTCACACCACTGCACTCTAGCCTGGGTGGCACAGCGAAACTCTGTTGCAAAAAAAAAAAAAAAGAAAAAGAAAAGAAAAGAAAAGAAAGAAATAAAGAAGAAGGGAAGGAAGGGAAGGGGACGGGAGGGGAGGGGAGGGAGGAGGAGGAAGGGAGGGAGGGAAGGCTGGCTCAATAAAAAACATGACATTATCATGCTATGAGGACATTTCAGAACGACAACAGCAAAAATCTTCCCCTACTAGTTGTCAGCCTTTCTGTGTGCAACTGCTCTTGCTGATCCCATTTGCCATGCCAGCTATTACTTCTTTTCACTCCCCACCTTTACAGCAGATCTCCTTGAAAGGGTTGCCTGTGCCTGTTGCATCCATTTCTTCTCTCAATCACTCTTGAACCCACTCTAATGAGGTTCCCTCCCAACAATTCCACCAAAGTAGCTGTTCCCAAGGTCCTCCATTCACCCAGTGCAAGGGTCAAATATCAGGCCCCATCTCACAATCCATGTCACCCTTTCTTCTTTCTCCTCCCAGCTCCTGGCCTGCTCCTTCTAAATTCTTCCAGGCAGGCACTCTTCATGTCTCAGATATTTAGATTAGGGCTTTATGCTCACATATCTGCTTTATACTTTGATCCACAAATGGTAGCAATGACACATTTGAAGGATTTAGACATTTAGAGGCAAGACTTGTGGCATAATCTATTCAATGTTTTATATTTTCCCAATCAGTTATCCCCATAAATCTTGCAGTTATATGAATAAATAGTTCCATCCAGCAGTGAAGAGAAGAGCTCTATCCCTCACTTCTTTCATATACATGGTCACAAATAGCAGTTTATAATTTTATTTCCTTCAACTAGGAAGCCCTCAATCCTACCAGGCTGTAGATGCCTGACATTTAATTAGTGACCCAAGTATGGCTTTTTGCTGGCCTTAGCCTATGTTTTCATTTAGGAGAAAAAGAAATCAAATTGATTGGGCTTACAAAGAAAAAGAAATACAACTCCAGTTATTAGCCCTACCCCCTTAGAAAAGAAATTAGAGATTTTTTATTTTTCTCTAAAACTAAAGGGATGTAACAAACTACTGTAATTATTTCAGAGGATACATTTAGTCAGAAAGAAACAGTTACAACCCACCTAGAGAAGTGGTGTTCTCAGCTGGTGCTGGTTCATAGTTGATCACATTAATACCCTTTTATCATCAGAACTGGATTTGAGGAGGCAGTCCACAAGAAAAGTCAGCGTGAGCAGGTTATGGAACATAACATTGTGACCAGCAGAGAATTACTTTTCCTTTTCTATCAGTATATTTTCATTTCCCATTACACCTTTCCGTATCTTTCATTCCTAACCTTTCCTAATCATGTAAAGTTTCTTTTTCCTCCTCCTTTTCACTTAGGGCCTGTTATAAAGGATAATGCCTCCAAAAGTGATGAAAACCTGTTGATGGCTTTCATTGTGAGTTTGTATTCTTTAATGTTCTTTTTGTTGTTTCTTGATAAAAGTAGGGTTGTCTTGTGATGAGCGAGAAAAAGAATAAGGTGACTCAACAAAAAAAAAAAAAAAGTTTTTAAAAATACCGTAAATAGAATTGGGGGTAAAGTATAAAGCTTGTGCACTTTTAAAAACCTCAAACTCAATCTTGAGTACAAAAGGCAGTGCTCCCTGCTAACCTCCTGAGAACTAATACTTTAAAATGATCTCCAGCAGCTCCCAGCTGGTTTAGTTGGTGCTTTTCCAAGGAAGTCTGAGAAATATAGAAATGGGTCTGGCACATTTGCTTGTAATCAAAATGTGAACACATCTAGAATCAACCATGTTTTAAACACCTTACACTGGCTTAAAAATCCATGTATCTGGAGAAGACGTTTGCTATAGAATAAAACCATTCACAGAAGAGATTCTTCCTCTAATAGTTTGCAAAACAAGGCTTTTAACTGCAAAATAACATTATTTAAATCAACTAAAGCATTTTTTAAAGCAGATATTTGGGACAAATTTTTAACTAGTTTTTATTTTTAATGGTAGTCACTACTTCAGGCTGATAGAATTAGCAGGTGGCCTTCTCTTACAATATCTGTAATGAATAAAGATAAATAATTTAATAGTTTTATTTACCTTCTGTGCTATTAAAATGTAAAATGCCATAACACCTTGCATAATTTGGAGTAAAAATGCCAACCTACTATGAAGGAGTAGTACTTTTTAAAAAGGTTTATATGATCTTAAATTGTTTATTACTATATGCATGGTAAGTTTGGATAAGGCGGAGCACATCTTGAATCTGTTTATTTATAAAATGAGGGTGATAAAATGATCTACCTCCAAAGATTGTGAAGGCGAAATGACCAATAACAACAACAAAAACATCAAACACTTTGATTAGGGCTTGGCATTCAAATAAGCTCTCAATGCATTGTACTTGTTCCAATTATCAACATTATTTAATGAAGATATATAGTATGTAAAATGAGCAGTGTCTCCAAATGAAGTACTGATAAAGAGACATTAAACTAACAAAATATATGTAACATGTCTATTGGATTACTGTTTGATTTATTAGCAAAACTTACCTTATAGACAGGAAAACCACAAAATACTGTCTAGTTCCTTTCTAAATGTCTAAAAATGTGGTAGAGATGGAGCCTTGACTGAGTTTATCTTTTTATGCAAAAAAAAAATAGAATTTGTATATTTACATATACCAATATAATATGATGTGCATTTTAATACTGTAAGTTTTTGTTGATTTTTCTTTTGCATTAATGTGTTTATATTTTTAACTTAGGCAAGGAATTTTTTTTTTTAATAACCCAAGGTAAGATCAGGATTGCAAAATAAATACTATTCTGTTTGGTAGAGCTGACCTTTGAAGTTCACGTTTGCTGACATGACTTAAAGACTGCACGCCATCACATTCTTAACTAATGCACAAGAACTGCAGCCAGATTATTTTTAAATCACACTAAAAATGAAGATAATCCAAAGTGAACTGGTTTTCTCATCATTATAAAACACTTGGACATAATGGCATTTTATACATAAAATTAAATCCTAACAAAAAAGAGCTAAAGTCACTAATTAATTTCTAATATAAACATGTAAACTCTTGGTATTGCTTCTTAAACAACATCTTAACTGATATTTTCCTGTAACAGTGTAACAATGTGTGTATAGTTCCAATTACCACATATCATTGAGTAGAACGTAATTCTAATTGCTAGAAGACTACTTGATCTCTTTAAAATTCATGAGTATTTAATTGAAAAAACTGGGGAATGTTAAACAAAATACACATACACAATTTAATGATATATTTGTGCACAGACAGTATATATTTACACCTATATAGATCACATGTATCTATATCATATTTACATATGCATATTAGTAAATAAAAAATTATATGGCATGTATTAGTAAAGTATATGGCACATATTAGTAAAGTATCTGACATATATTTATTAGTAAAAATGTTTTTAAAGTATATGGGACATGTTTATACAAAAACGCTTCTCCTGTAGGCATTTTATTGATGTATCATAGGAATACACTGACATTAGATTCAGAGTGCTTCCCTATGGGGAGGGTTATAAAACTCTAATCAAGCCTAAAATCTCTATATCTCATTAAGCAACTACCCAGCCTCTTTGTTTGTCTTTCCATTCCCCAACTTTTCTTCGTAACAAGAAAGAGTCTCTGCTTGGTTTCATAAGTATCTCTGGCTTTTGGCTACTTATTCCACTTTTCTTCAAATCCCCTTCTACTTCAAATATGTTTAAAAGAATCTCCTGGAAGAAGGTGGCTAAAATATCCTTTACCAGAGGATTTAAGATAATTAATTATGTAGGAAAGAGACAGTGGCAGCAGCCAGGGACTCCTTAGTGGACCAAAGAATCCCATTTCCAGTGAATTTCTCTACTCAGACAACAGGGGAAGAGAATCCTTACAGATCTACTTAAATCATCTTAGTTCTGTGGTTGGCTCCTGCTAAAGAAATAAGCAGATAGATCAGCAGGCCTGGGTTGACTGGTTTTTGCTTGTTTGGTTGGTTATTTTTAATGTACATAATAAACACACTAACTTAAGGCCAGGTAGAATCTCTGCTGGGGCACAGTTATAAACCACTGCCTCTTTTTCCTTCATTTATACCGTGTGTGTGTATGTGTGTGTGTGTGTGTGTGTGTGTGTATGTGTGTACTAGAACACATCTACTGTTGGCTCCATATCCCAAATTTGTATTCTGCTATTGACATTCTTAATCTTAACAACCTTCAGCCTTCCCTCCTGGCTTATTGGATTTCATGGACTGTAAGTTTTCAGTGTTGCTGCTTACTTCTGTGTTTACCTTCTCACCCTTTGGTAAGATCATTTTGGTCCCTAGTCTCCTGCAACGTATCCCTGACCAGACCAGACTCTGATACGGTTTGGCTCTGTGTCCCCACTCAAATCTCATGTTGAATTTTAATTCCCAATGTTGGAAGTGGAGCCTGGCGGGAAGTGATTACATCATGGAGGTGGTTTCTAAGGGTTTAGCACTATCCCCCTTGCACTGTCTAATGATAGCGTTCTCACGTATCCGATTGTTTGAAAATGTGTAGCACTTCCCCTTTCTCTCTCGTGCTTTCTCTCAGTCTCTCTCTCCCCTGCCAGCCATGTGAAGACATGCCTGCTTCCCTTTTGCATTCTGCCACGATTATAAGTTTCCTGAGGCTTTCCCAGAAGCAGAAGCCTGTACAGCCTTCAGGACCATGAGCCAATTAAACCTCTTTTTCTTATAAATTACTCAGCCTCGGGTAGTTCTTTATATCAGTGTGAGAACAGACTAATACAGACCTGAAGTCCAGTACTAGGGTTCATAAAGCTGGAGATTCTGCTGCTTTATAAGAGTACCAAGAACCAGAGCTAATAAGAGCATCTTGTGTAGCAATTGTCTTTCTAATCTCTGAGATACAGACTCTGTATCTTTGAAAATCCTTTACTGAAGATCCTCCTCTGCTGCCATTGGTATTGGTGGTCAGCATCATATATTTTTAAACATATATTTTTAAACAGCCTGAATGGTTTTCTGTAGTTTTCGTCTTCTCTCCATAGAATGGCGTCAGGCATCTCAGGGTATTAATAATCTATCCAAGAAAAAATGTGAAACAGGAGTATCTGAAGCCAGATCCTTAATGACTCAGGACTGAGAAACAGTACCAGGTAGAGGACAGATACCAGGACTCAGAACACTGGAGGTGAAGCCTAGTTGCACTGCATATGAGATACGGAATCTTAAGCAAGTCATTCAACCTTGCCAGAGTTGTTTTCTTGTTTTCAAAACAAAATAACTTTTAAAGAAATTACTTAAATGATTGGACCAGGACCATATCAGGTAAGACATGTAGACAGCTTTCTTCCTTGTCAAAGGGCTAGCACATGGATAGTGTTCTTATTACCAGGGCTAGTGATGCTACAAAGGGGAGGTTAAGAGACTATAAAGCTCTCAGCCTGCCAGGACTGAAAGAGGGAGAAATGGCAATGAAGACAGGCATTGGAAGCCAAAACGAAAGCTGCCCTTCCAAGCTTGGATGACAAAATAAAGCCACAAGATAGAGAGTTTGGGTTTCCAGGTCTTCTATTTTTTTAAGAGCAACTTCCCTGGCTCTTGCCTACCCTGCTTGTGATAGATGTAGAACAAATAGAGTGAAAAATAAGATGTGCAATCTGATCAGTAGAAATTATTAGTGGTGGAGGAGACGGCGGTGAACCCTTGGCCACATCTTCTTAATCAACTAAAGGCAGATGGAAACCAGCTGGGCCAGAAGTTCCAAGAATCATCATCCAATCCCAGGGTCAGTTGGCCTGTGGGCCAACTGCAGTTCACCATCTGTTTTTGTAAATAAAGTTTTATTAGAACACAGCCCTGATTATTTATGCACAACATGGAGTTGAGCAGCTGAAAAAAATGCAGTACAACCCATATTTACTCTAGGCTTTTTAAGAAAAAGTTTGAAGATGCCTGTTTTATATCATTTAACAAGGAGAAATGCTAGTTAGAAGCAACATTTTGGCTGCCAGATCATATTAAATTAGAAGGTGGCATCACTGAAGAATAGGACTGGTGTATTCTTGGAAATACACCTGTTCCACTGTCTTTTTTTCAAAGAGAATAACCAAGGATCAATGAAGAAGGAAACAGTTGCTTGGTCATGCATTTTATGAAAGGGAGTAGAAAAAAAATGTTCAAATCAAATGCTTGAAACTCAGGGGGCCGAAGAGGGAAAAATATGCTAACGGTATTTAGAAAATGTTGCCAGATGCCCACCCCTGTCATAGTTACTCTTTCTTAATCAGTAACACGTAGATATTCAGCAAAATGGGAACCTCCATGGTTTTCACCTAAGAAACTTCAAGCAAGGGTGCTATTACTCTAAAGCAGAGAGTGATTCAAGCCAGTCAGAAAGGGGATTGAAGTATAGGCAAGTAGGAATATAGTATATACTAGCATCTACCTACCTGTTTTTTTGAATTTCTGTGAAATCAAAGCTCAAAAGCCGTATGTAGTGTAATAGTAAGGAAAAGTACACTGCATTTCCCCAATCTGCAGCATGCACTGCAGTCTCACTGGGTTGTGCTGACAATCACTCCACCCAGCCAGGAGCTCACAGCAAATGGAGGCTGTTTCTCCTGGGGAAGGCCAGCAGCTGATGGAGGCCAAGCAGGGAGAAATGAGAATGGTTAACCTGACAGTCAAGGCTTGGTTAGCTTGGGAGGAAAGAAATCATTCTTGACGTATCAAGAAGTGAGTCACTGACAAATGTCCAGAGCCTTACACCTGCCCAAAGCACCTTTCTTACTTTTCTTTATATTTTAACAATTAACATACCACAAGATAAAGAATGACTGGGTATTCCCTCCCCTCCCTGAAACTGACCAGAGTTGTGCAACCCAGTGTGTGCTGCTTTGAAAAGCAAAGTGAAGGATCAATGAGAAAATAAGCCTTAATTCACCTCACTCACACCTATACACATTCTCCCTTGAAAGCCTATTTACCGATTACCTGTCTTCAACACCCTTCACAGACTTGGAGAATTCAAAACAGGGACACTGGAGCAGGAAACATAAATCATGGGTGATGCTAACACAAAATATCAAAACAATAAAATAGGAGCGAATTATTCTTCCTCCTTGTTATTCCCAATACAATTTAATTCTGTTTCTATAAAGGGCTGCGGAAGGAAATGGCAAAGATAAATAAAATGACTTCAGGAAAAGAAAACTTTGCTTGTGTGTTTGTAAAATGCTGGAGCCCCAAAAGTAGTCTCTGTGGGTCAATACATCATTGTCCTTGAGGCCTCTGGAAGGTCAAGACTGGAGGGTACTTAGAAACCAGTAACTCAAAGATCTCTCTGGGACAATTTCTATCAAAACTAGCAGTGACAGACAAATATGTGTTTTGAAAATACTAGTGGGCTTTTTTTTTAGGTTTATGCAGCCTTGGTGATTTCAAAAGAAATGTTTTGTGTATAAAACAACATAATAAAAGAAAATCCTGCTACTTGACAGGGTTTCCTTTAACGGAAAGACTTTTTCACGCCCATAAACATTTGATGCCCACATCTGTTACAGATAAAATTAGAGTATAACTTCCCTTTTGGATGAAGATGTTCAGGGTTCTGAGAGCCCATATAACATGCTTAATGGAGACAGCGAAAACGCTGTAGATAAAGTTTTCCTGATTAAATTAGCACTCTGCTGAAATTTAAAATTTTATGGACTGCTTCAGGTAGTTTATATATGACTTTGGGAGTGTGTTTGTATTTTAATTCTAGTGTACAGCTTGCTACTGTCATTTTAGGAGGTTAAAAAATCTTCTAGATTTGTAGTTTTTAGAGGGACTTCCGTATTATTCTTTATAATGGCTGTACCAGTTCACAATCACAACAGTGTATAAGGGTTCACTACTTTTCTGCATCCTTATCAGCATTTGTTATTTTTGTTTGTTTGTTTTGATCATAGCCATTCCAGCTGTGGCGAAATGGTATCTTATTGCGGTTTTGAGCTGCATTTCCTTGATGATTAGTGGTGTTGAACATTTTTAACACATTTATTGGCCAATTGTATATCTTCTTTTGAAAAGTGTCAGTACAGATCATTAGCGCATTTTAAAATCAGAGCCTGTGGAAGATAAAAGAGTTGACCTTACCGAAGCAGAGAGTAGAACAGTGGATACTAGAGGCTGGGAATGTAGGAGGCTGGGGGGTTAGTGAGAGACTGGTTAAAGAATGCAAAATCATAGCCTGATAGGAGGAATAAGTTCTAGTGTTCTATAGTATTATAGGATGGCTATAGTAAACAATCATATATTTTCAAATACCTAGGAGATTTATGTTCTCTACACTTATATTTGAGGTGATAAATATGCTAATTATCCATAATTTGATCTTTATACATTGTATGTATTAAAACTCTCCACATACCTCATAAATATGTACAATATATTTCGTTTTTTATTTTGAGATGGAGCCTCACTCTGTCACGCAGGCTGGAGTGTAGTGTTGTAATTATGCTCACTGCAGCCTCCAACTTCTGGGCTTCAGCAATTTTCCTACCTCAAGTAGCTGGGACTACAGGCATGTGCCATCATGCCCAGCTAATTTATTTGTTTTTGTTTTTTGTAGAGGCAGGGTCTCAGGATGTTGCCCAGGCTGGTCTCAAACTCCTAGTCTCAAGCGATCCTCCCACTTCAGCCTCCCAAAGTGCTGCAATTACAGGCATGAGCCACCACACCTGGCCTATATGTACAATTACTGTGTCAATTTTTTTTTTTTTTTTTTTTTGAGACGGAGTTTCGCTCTTGTTACCCAGGCTGGAGTGCAATGGCACAATCTCGGCTCACTGCAACCTCCGCCTCCTGGGTTCAAGCAATTCTCCTGCTTCAGCCTCCCGAGTAGCTGGGACTACAGGCACGTGCCACCATGCCCAGCCAATTTTTGTATTTTTAGTAGAGACAGGGTTTCACCATGTTGACCAGGATGGTCTTGATCTCTTGACCTCGTGATCCACCCGCCTCGGCCTCCCAAAGTGCTGGGATTACAGGCGTGAGCCACCGCGCCCGGCTACTGTGTCAATTTTTTAAAAAATCTTCTCTATTACAAAATCATTAAGAATGTTTTCCCAGAGAAGCAACGCTATTCACTTATTAGATAGCAGGAGTGTAGAAAAGCCAGCCTGCTCCTCCCGTTCACCACCATCTACAGGGCCACCACAGCCTGACTCTGCAGTGCAATTCCACCTGGTGGTTTTTTCTCTGCATGGGAAGCCAGCCTCCCTAGGTGCTTTTCCTATGGGTGAGAATAAGATTCCTTGGTTCTTTGATGGCAAAGAAGCCTGAAATACATATCCATTCCTATCAGAGAAAAAACTCTGGGCATTATTTAATGATTTTATTATTATTATTTTTAGAGATATGGTGTCACTGCGCTCAGGTTGGAGTGCAGTCATAGCTCACTGCAGCCTCAAACTCCCAGGCTCAAGAGATCCTCCCACCTCAGCCTACTGAGTTGCCGGGACTATAAGCACATGCTACCATGCCCAGCTCATTTATTTATTTCATTTGTAGAGATGGGGTCTTCCTATTTTGCAAGTTCATGATCTCAAGACCAGACTGGTCTTGAATGAACTCCTGGCTTTAAGCAGTCTTCTTGCCTCGGCTCCCAAAATGCTGGGATCACAGGTGTGAGCCACCATGCTGGGCTCAAGTGCAGGCATTACTCAACAGGAACTGGCTCCCTCTCTGGCGAGACCTCCCATTATCCTCTCCTCATTTGCTCCTTTTCAGCCTCCCTGGCTTCCTTGCTGTTTCTCCAGCATGTCTGTGTTCTGTCCCCACTTTCCAGGATGCTCTGTCCCCTACCTGCACGTCTAATTCCCCCACATCCTTCAATTGCCTCACACGCCACCTTCTCAGCCAAGACCTCCCTGACTTCCCTATCCCCAGGCTCATGGTCCTCCTTACCTGAATTTTTCTTTCTTCCATAGTCCTTATTTTCCTACAAATTATGTAATTTGCTTTTTATTATAGGTATTACTTATTGTCTGTGTCTCCCACCAGGACATAGGCTTCACAAGGGCAGCAAAACTAGGTCTGGAGTAAGGCATGACATATAGTAGCCTCATACATATTTTGATAAATAAATCATACATTAATTAATACATGTCTGAGTAAAATGACAATTTCAAAGCTGCAGTACTATTATGATGCCTCTTCTTGCAGAAGTACAAAGCTCCTCATTCTCATCTCAGGACCATTGCATTTTCTCCTTCCTCTGCTTGAAACACCTTTCCCCCGGAACTTAGTGACATTGCTCCCCTCTCCATATTCATATCTGAGTTCAAGCATCACTGAATTTAAGAGAAGAACTCCATGACCACTCACACCATGCAGCTTTTGCTCTTCAC
The DNA here is from genome assembly GCA_004027835.1 of Alouatta palliata. Classification (NCBI taxonomy): domain Eukaryota; kingdom Metazoa; phylum Chordata; class Mammalia; order Primates; family Atelidae; genus Alouatta; species Alouatta palliata. The sequence continues at coordinate 2,284 of PVKV010007163.1, read as the reverse complement.
CCTCTATTCTCTATGGCATTTGCCTTCTAATCTTCCTTGTCACACTAATAAATATCTAATGGGATTTTTTTTCTAAGTTTTGTAAATACTTGTTGTTGTTGCTGTTATTGAGACAGACTCTTGCTCTGTTACCTAGGCTGGAGTCCAGTGACATAATCTCTGCTTACTGCAAACTCTGCCTCCCGAGTTCAAGTGATTCTCCTGCCTCAGCCTCCCAAAAAGCTGGGATTACAGGCACCTGCCACCACGCCCAGTTAATTTTTGTAGAGATGGTGTTTCACCATGTTGGCCAGGCTGGTCTCAAACTCCTGACCTCAAGTAATCTTCCCGACATGGCCTCCCAAAGTACTGGAATTATAGACCCAAGTCACCACACCCAGCCTTGTAAACAGGTTTTGATATCTTTCTCTTTCAACTAGAATATGAATGTGGGGGTGGGGGCATGGGCAGTCTTATTCATCACCATATTTCCAGTGCCCAGCAAGTGCCTGGTATACTACAGAGGCATAATCATTATCTGTTGATTTTGTTGATTAAGTGAATGATTAAGAGCCACCTGATACACATTAGCAGGACTTTAGCTACATATCTCCCCTAAGCATCATGGGAAAATGATGATGAGCTACTTTATCTCTGGGAATGACTATTGTGAGAATGACTACTTAAATTCCTCATACTAATTCATACACTTCACCCAGGATCAGGTGAGTGTACGGCACCAGTGGTGTTTTCATGTAATTTACTATGCATGACTATATGTATGTATGTATGTAGATGCATAAAATAAGTGTTACTATGTAATTTACTATTTACGATGCTTAGGGCAAAAGAAGAACCATGACTTTTTATCTGGAGGGTGGATAACCTTTGTAAACCCAAAAAGAAATATTTATCCAGAAAGCCACCCACATTAGATAGTCCCAGTGATAGCAGCCCTTGGTTTGCCAATCTGGACTTGTAACATCAGGGTCCATGAATCACACCCTAGGCCACCCGTGAAAACCGGGTGATGTCAGTTTCAGAAACTCTGAATTACCATCAATATCATAAATAAATCTTAGATCCACCTCCTTCTCAATACAGAATGAAATGTTGAATTATGATGGTGATAAGCTTTTGGTTGACATGAAGGACTGGATTATTAAACTGGATAAATTTTTATCCCCTATTAGTGCGCTATTTTATCTGTCAGTAATAGAAAGTTATTTGAGCTTTTTGAGACTCAGTTTCTTCATCTGTAATACAAAGCATTGGAATCCATGTTGTGTAAAATTCCCTTTCTAAGAGAGAATCAGAGCTAACACAATTAATGTCTTTTTATTTTATGTTCCTTTATTTCTCATAGGCTTAATTTAGCCATCTAGAGACTCTGTGTCTGTTTACTTGAAAAATTCTCCTATAGAGTCACTAAATTTTTCAGCATGTGAATTATTTTACTTCACTTCTCACAGTGCATAACCAAGAAGCACTCAAAGGACCTTAGTCCCTCACCCCACTACTTTCCAGATAAAAGAATCTTATGTGCCTTCTACTTCAAGCCTTTCACTTTAAAAGCAATGGAGACCAACAGAAGTAAAGAGACTTGCCAAGGGTCACCCAGCTGGTAAGAGGCAGAGCTTAAAGGAGAGTTCATGTATTCTGACTGGATGTTCAGGGTTCTAGCAACTCCACCAGGCTGCCTTCATTCTGCCTTTTGCAGTTTCTAAAACTGAGTAAACAAGACAAGTATTCTTATTTCCTCTGAGCTCAAACATTTCTAAATGAAACAAAATTGCTTTCCATGACACTAACATTTATAAGGCAGGCATGTAACAACATCCTGTTAAGGACCAAGACTGACTTTGAATGGCAGATACAAAATATTTGCAAGATATCTTTACGTTTTTTAAATGACTAGGATAATTTGGCAAAATGATCTGATGTGTTTGCTTAAAAAAAAGTATAACCTACTTTAATAAGTTTGGGATAATTAAGAAACCATATCCATTTAAGGAAAAGTTAGTTTGCTGTAGAATTTTAAATATTACTATAGCATATCTATACTTATTTATCAACTAAAGTAGCTACATCCTGTAAGAAAAAAAAGGAAGGTGTCAGGAAGGGGTCCAGTTTCTGCTTTCTGCACATGGCTAGCCAGTTTTCCCAACACCATTGATTAAACAGGGACTCCTTTCCCCATTGCTTGTTTTTGTCAGGTTTGTCAAAGATCGGATGGTTGTAGATGTGTTGTGTTGCCTCGGAGGCCTCTGTTCTGTTCCATTGGTCTATATCTCTGTTTTGGTAC
>PVKV010007162.1:20182-98612 GCA_004027835.1 Alouatta palliata | reverse complement strand
CATATACACCATGCAATACTATGCAGCCATAAAAAATGATGAGTTCGTGTCCTTTGTAGTGACATAGATGAACCTGGAAACCATCATTCTCAACAAACTGACACAAGAACAGAAAATCAGACACTGCATGTTCTCACTCATAGGCGGATGTTGAACAATGAGAATACATGGACACAGGGAGGGGAGCATCACACACTGGGGTCAGTTGCGGGGGGAATAGGGGAGGGACAGTGGGGGGTAGGGAGTTGAGGAGGGATAACATGGGGAGAAATGCCAGATATAGGTGATGGGGAGGAAGGTAGCAAACCACATTACCATGTGTGTACCTATGCAAAAATCTTGCATGTTCTTCACATGTACCCCAAAACCTAAAACACAATTAAAAAAAAAAATATATATATATATATATGAATACGGAGAAAAAGGAACCCTTGTACACTGTTAGTGGGAATGTACATTGGTACAGTCAGTATGGAAAACAGTACAAAAGTTCCTCAAAAAATTAAAAATGAAACTACCATATGATCCAGCAATCTCATCTCTGGGTATATAGTCAAAGGACATGAAATCAGTATGTTAAAGAGATACCTGCACTCTCATGTTCATTGAGGCAATATTCACAATAGCCAAAATACGGAATCAACCTAAACGTCCCTAAGTTTATAAAGAAAGTGTGGCATATATACACAAGGAAATACTATTTAGCCATAAAAAGAAGGAAATCCTACCATTTGCAACAATATGAATGAACCTGAAAGACGTTATGCTAAGCTAAATAAGCAGACACAGAAAGACAAATGCTGTATGATATCACCTACACGTGAAACATAAAAAAGCCAAACTCATAGAAGCAGAGAGTAATATAGTGGAAACCAGGGATTTGTGGACAATGGTTGGGTTTTGGGAGTTGTTGGTCAAAGGATTCAAATTTTCAGTTAGAAAGGAATGATAAAGTCAAGAATGTATTAGACAACATGGTGACTGTAGTTAATAACAACGTATTGTACACCTGAAAATCTCTGACAGTAGATTTCGTGTTCTAACCACAAAAAAAAAAAAAAAAAAGACAAGTGAGGCATTGCATGTCTTAATGGAAAGAATATGGAAAAAAGGGAGCCCTTGTACATTGTTGGTGGAAATGTAAATTGGTACAATCATTATGGAAAACAGTATGTAGGGTCCTTAAAAATTAAAGATACTACTATCATAAGATTCAGCAATCCCACTTCTGAGTACATACCCAAAGGATATGAAATCAGTATGTCAAAGAAATACCTGCATTCTCATGTCCTGTGTTGACTAGCTCAATTTGGCCAATCCATAATATATACATATTTCAGGACATTATGTCATATACCATAAATATATATAATTTTTAAAATTATTAAAAATTAAAGGAAATTTTTAATTTTAAATTATTTATAATTAATATTTATTTGGTGTAGGACATGATATTTTGAAATACATATACATTATGGAATGTCTAAATTGAGTTATTGAAGTAAACATGATAAACATATATAACCATCTAACAAACATTTACAACATGTTGAATAACAGATATCTTGAACTTACCCCTCTTATTTAACTGTATCTAACTTACCCCTCTTATCTAACTATACCCTTTGACCAACATATATTAATATCCCTACCCTCCACGCCAGCCCCTGATAACCACCATTCTACTCTCTGCTCCTTTGAGTTCAATTTGTTAGAATTCACGTGTAAATGAGATCGTGCAGTAATAGCTTCCAGATCTCATTTTCACCATCACCTCTCTAGTTCAGTCATCTTCATCTCTGCAGGAACTAGTGTAAGGACTGGTCTCTCCTCAATTCAAGTTTGCAATCCTCCAATCCTTACAGTCCGACAAGCAGAGGGAATTTCTTCAGAGACAAAACTGCTGAGATGCTCCTTGGCTGAAAGCCTCCATGGCCTGCTACTGCTCTTTCTTAGGATGACCTACAAGGCTCAGTATGTTTGTGCCTTGCCTGCCTCCTTAAAATCATCTAAAGCAACTAGGGGTCCCCTCGTGGTGCTGCCAAAGCTCTCTCTTGGATTCATGCTCCTTAGAGTTAGTTGTACAACATGGGGGATTATTCTCTACCCAAACTTTTGTTTTTCACCTTCATAAACTCTTTTTTTTTATTTTGATAAACAATTAATTTTATTTTATTTATTTTTTTGAGACAGAGTTTTGCTCTTGTTGCCCAGGCAGGAGTACAATGGCACAGTCTTGACTCACCGCAACACCGCCTCTGGGTTCAAGCCTTCTCCTGCCTCAGCCTCCCGAGTAGCTGGGATTGCAGGCACACTACCATGCCCAGCTAATTTATTGTATCTTTAGTAGAGATGGGATGTTAGAATGGCGATCATTAAAAAATCTGGAGACAACAGATGCTGGAGAGGATGTGGAGAAATAGGAACACTTTTACACTGTTGGTGGGAGTGTAAATTAGTTCAACCACTGTGGAAGACAGTGTGGCGATTCCTCAAGGACCTAGAAATAGAAATTCCATTTGACCCAGCAATCCCATTACTGGGTATATATCCAAAGGACTATAAATCATTCTACTATAAGGACCCATGCACACGAATGTTCACTGCAGCACAGTTTACAATAGCAAAGACCTGGAACCAACCCAAATGCCCATTGATGATAGACTGGACAAGGAAAATGTGGCACATATACATCATGGAATATTATGCAGCCATCAAAAACGATGAGTTCGCATCCTTTGTAGGGACATGGATGAACCTGGAAACCATCATTCTCAGCAAACTGACACAAGAACAGAAAATCAAACACCGCATATTCTCACTCATAAACTCTCTTAATATACAATGACTTTTACCGTTGCAGACATCTGCACAGACTGTTTTCTCTCAGTCCAGAATGATAACTCTTGCTCTTTTAGATGGGGATGTTAAATATCTGCCTCAGAGTAGATCCAGAACCATTGCTTTTCATTCATTAGCACTCTGTTCTCTCTGAACATTTATCACATTTGTGCTAACTGTTAGATGAGACATTTGTGTAACAGTCTCTGCCATTAGATGGAAACCCATGAGTGCAGGACTATGATCTGCGATGCTCCTGGCACCATGCTTTACACAGGGAGGGGCTCAATGTTTGTCAAATTAATATTTTACCTTGGGGAAAAAAGTCAAAACTAGTTTACAAGGAAACATCAGGGGAGGATAATATTGACAGTTTCCTAGTGAGAAGGGATAACAAACAGAAATTAATTGTGTAATTAATTAGATACATGTAAAAGGTTATCATTAGGACTGACTGGGAGTCTTTATCATTATATTGTAGTGAACACAACATATCTATAAGGATTTAAGGGTCTCCAAAAGACTCCTATCCCTGTTATTTTCTCACCCTATTTAGTTTCTTCATCTGTGACCTCTACTTTTCTATGTGAAGTATTCTTGGTGAGAAAGAACGAGGGTCATCATTTCAGACCAAGAGAACAGTCTGTGCAAATGTCTGGAGCAGTGATCCTCAGTTTTGGCTTCACCTCTGGGGAGTTTTTCCAAGACACTAATGACCTTGCTCTACCCTCTGAGATTCTGATGTGATCATTTAGAGTCGGTCACAGGCACCCTGGGTTAAGAAACAGTGATTGACATTCCATACCATGTGTGAATAACTCTTCAGGGAAATGCCCAATGCAGGGAAATTCGAAGTTTATTTATTTTTCTTTTCTTTTCTTTTTTTTTTTTAAGGAATGAATGGACAAAGATTTACCTTTTAGTCTATTAGGCCAATATACATCTTCTTAAAGTAACTCAGAAGAGAGATGAATGTACCCTCTCAAATAAACAATTAACATAATTAAAAATCAGATATAGGTTTGATACAGCAGCATCGCTCTGGAGCTGGCTGAGTTCCCTGAAATATCTGTCCCCACAAGTCAAACTAAGACTTCTCCTGAGCCTCACCCCAAGGGACCCTGCCAGCGACAGGATCTCATTTCTCTGACACCTGCTGCCACCATCTACACCCTCTTCAAGTAAGAATAGACGCTGTTCAGTCACCTTTCCTCTTCTCTCTTTCTTTCCCCTATTTCTCCTCTTTTCAAGGACTTGTTCTTTTCCTATAACAACTGAGTAATAGCAACACATATTGTCAAACCAAACACACACACACAGACACACACACACACACACACATACATACCTAGAGGCCTCCAGTCAAGGAAGGAGGAAAAGAGCAGGCACCATATTCAAGGGAACATCAAGTCATCCAAATGTAACTCAGAGTTTCCTTCTCACCCAGGACTTTAAAGTGTTGCTTCTGCCTCTGAGTACCAATTTGCTTTCAGAAAGGGTGTCCTCTGCATCTGTGAGGTTTCCAGGTGCCCTTGAGCCTACCAGAGCATCCTACTATAGTGCGCTTGTTGTATCGAGGTTCTTGAATATTGAAAATGTTAGCCCAGCCTTTGCTTTGAGAATGAAATGTGATTTTATAAGGAGTTGTCATGAGAGTTATTGTCAATAATGGGAAAATATCGTCCCAAAGATTATAATAAAGGAAAATGAGTAGCAACTGTATGGGGCCTGTGCCATGAGAAACCAAGTCAAACTTGCCTCATCTCAGCTCCTGTAAATAGGCAGTCAGGGGTCATTGCTCCTCAGTACTAATGCACTCTCAAATATAGGTTAACAGAGGATTTGTTTTCATTAAAACTTTGAACATAAAGATAGTTTAGAAAATTGCCACCAAAGAGGCATCGAGAAGGAGGTGTAGCAGCAGATGAGCAAATCCAAGCCAACAAATACACATTTGCCTTTTGGTAACACAACAGGTCACAAAATGTAATTTTCCATTTCATCCAATCCATGTGGTACTTTTCCACTTTCTTTGGAATTGCACTTTTTTTTTCTGGCCAGTCCCCAAATAGTATGCTTTCTGCAAAACTGCAATTTAAAAATGGTTTTAATATTACTACTTAACAAAGAAGCAAGTCCGATGACTAAAAGGCAAGTATTACAACCAAGAAAAAAAAACAAAGTTATCTCCTTCAACAAGGGAAAAAGTACTATCTCAGATCCTCATTGGATATTCATTTATTCATGTATTTATGGAGTGCCCCATTATGTGTGGGTTCTCTGCTCCATGCTTGGACAGCTGAGATTAGGGACAGCTGCACAAACTCCAGTCTGTACAGCCACAGGCCAGAATTGAGGGCTGAGCAGATGGCTAAAAGGTCGTGGAAGAGGGAGAGGTTATCCAGTAGAACCAGATTGCTGCATTCCCTGGACCTGTCTAACCCTACCATATTGTGCTAAGCTTCTTGCCCTGCCCGGTTCTACTGAACTGAAGAGGTATTAATCTTGCATTGTTCTCTTGACAGTCCTTAAGATGTGTGGGAGCTCTAGTGCCAGACAGTGGTATCTGAATGTTGGATCTGAATTTATCAGCTCTAGGCATCATGGCTTACGCCTGAAATCCCAAAACTTTGAGAGGCTGAGGCAGGTGGAACACCTGAGGTCAGGAGTTCAAGACCAACCTGGCTAATATGGTGAAACCCTGTCTCTACTAGAAATATAAAAATTCGCTGGGCGCGGTGGGGTGCACCTGTAGTCCCAGCTGCTCAGGAGGCTAAGACAGAACTGTTTGAACCCAGGAGGCAGTGAGCCGAGATCGTACCACTACATTCCAGCCTGGATAACAGAGCAAGATTCCGTTTCAAAAAAAAAAAAAAAAAAAGTAAAATGAATTTATCAGCTCTGATTTGGTCAAGTTTTGTTTCTGTTTTTTTAATTTCTCTGTGTCTCAAGTTCCTCATCTGCATGATTGAAATGATAGTGCTAAATCCATACAATTTTTGTGAAAAAAATTGATGCATTTGGAGAACTCAGAACAGGACCTACCATTAAGTGCCCAATAAATATTAGCAAATACTATTGTACATATTGGTCTTTTGGCATATGACCATATTCTATTTTAGTTTAAGAATGTGTGTATATGTATATATGTATGTCATGTTCAACAAACTCCTTCAAGACAGAAGATGAATTTTATTTTTCTTCATACCCTTAGACTAGCATTAAGATTTAAAGTAAATTGAGGATGATAACAGCAGAAACGTTTTATTTCATACAGCATTTTCTTTTTAGGATATTATTAGAGTATTGGTATATCCTCAAACATATTACCAAAACGAAAAATTTTATCTCTTAGGTGTCCCCTGAGGATCTTACTTTGAAGAATCAGAGGAATGTGGTGAGAAATTCCATATTCAGCATTAATTTTGCCATTGGCTCCAAACCCAGTCCTGAGCCCTTGTGCTCAGACTATTGACTTTAGGATAACATTTCTGTGTCTTAGGTCCTAGTCCTCCTCTTTGTTTTTGGATGCTTCTCCTCATTACTCAGATTTGCTTAAAAGAGCATGACACCAAATTATGTAGTACAAGCATACTGTCTTTAGCTCTGGAGATGCCAGCCTGAAAATGCCTGGGAACTTGCAGCAGTAATTTAATTAGGCTGTCACAGACCATTGCAGCAACATCCCACTGGTTTTTAAATGACTGATCTTTCAACTTACTATTATCTCATCTACACTCGTTAGACTTTTCTAATGGTGAATCTACCTCACCACTAGCCACCTACAGCAATAATAAAATTTGTGTTCTAATACCTAGCTAGAACTTCAGTTAACAAATGTCCTCATGTATTTTTATCCTTTGAAAAACAAACATTTTGCTATAAATCCAAAGATAACCAGAAAATCAGAATGGGCAGGGGCTGGGCAATTTGAAGAAAGCACTTTTATGTATTTTAACAGAATCATGCTGTACCAGTTAATGCCAAATAAAATATACCCAAAGTTACTTTGAAGTCATATTTGTTTTGTTAAATTGAGTGGAACAGTGAAGTCTCTGTCGAGTGTAGAGATCCTAGGATCACTCCAGTATTAATATCTGAAACCAGGTGCCATTTTAAAAATTCAGACTTTTAAAATGTTGTATCTGTATTTCTCCCTCTACTTTTCATTCTTCTCCCAACTGTGATTGCCTTTGATCAGTTTGGTGCCCAATACATCTCCTCTTTTGCACATTATTCCATCCTTTCAAAGTGAGACTATAACACATTATAATACACTATGGCTTGAAAAGTCTGTTCAGCACACTGTTGATCTCCTAAAGGCCTCAGAAAGTCATGCTTCCATATTTGCTGTTCTAGGATGCCAGAGTTCTTTTCTAAATGACTGCATGTGATGTGCACAGCAGTCGAACTGCCACATAACTCTAATTTGTTATAATTGAGCTTTGAAAAGGGGCAATAAATATGGCTCATGTTTTTCTCCAAAGGTTAACTGGATTCTGTATGCCAATCGCTGTGCCAGATGCAAGCCCAGCACAAACACGGAAAGCACAGCTGCTGCTTGCAAGCTCAACACTGGGGAGACCAAGAAGAAAACCAAGTAGGACACATAGCACAAAAAGCGCAATGGTGTGCAAGATGGAGAACAAGTCAGGTGCTTCTCAGGGAGCTCTGCGTAGAGCGGATGTAGGCAACAAGTGTCAGAATTCCATTTCTTTGGTTTAGACATCGAAGAGCTCAGGGTCCTCTCCTCCTTCCATTACCATCCCCCCTTCTCACGGCTCTGCTCTACTCTGTTCCCCTTTCTCTCCATCCTCCCACCATGACAACGATGCAATTAAGAGGAGCCTAAGCCAGCTCTGGTTGGGAAAATGTTTCTCACCCTCTGCAGGAGGTAGAATGGAGTCAGGGTTAAGGCTGAGCAGGAAGAGGGTCTTGAAAAGCAGATCCTCATTTTCTTTATCCAGTATCACATACTGGGATCTGGGGGATGGGGGGCTACGGGAGGGATAGCATTAGGAGAAATACCTAATGTAGACGACGGGCGATGGATGCAGCAAACCACCGTGGCACATGTATACCTATGTAACAAACCTGCATGTTCTACACATGTACCCTAGAACTTAAAGTATAATAAATAAATAAACTTCCTAGTGTTTTCCTTGCAAACACCCCTCAGGAATCTGTGGTGTTCAGAGGTGGCTAGCTAAAGATCAGAAATTCTATCACTTTCTATCAGAAAGCCAGCTAACACATTTTCATGACCTTTTGAACCTGCCGCTCTTAAAATGCTCAGCACTAAAAGCCCCTGGAGGAAATGGCAGTGAATTCAGCATCCATGCAAAGAGAAGACAGCAGCTGTTTTTACTCAGGGGCATTGACACCCTCATCCTTGCAAAATTCCTTTAAAAGCCATCAATTAGATTCCAGTAGCTCTATCCCAAACTGTTAGTACAATCTTGGCTTTCATCTCCACCTTTGAAAAATAGAAAATACTGTGAGACTGTCTCCTATATATATCGTTTTTGTATGAAACAAAATCCTCAACCCCAGGGGAAATGTCCATCTTAGTGACTGCTCAAAACAAGTCAGCTTGAATTGCCGTTCATGGAGGTGTGCATTCCCGGGAAGATAGGGCCCACCAGAATGAGGAAACCAGATGGTGGGTGTCGAGTTAATTAGGGTCCTCTGATGTTTGAGGAAGTGGACATGGACGTGAGTTCCTGGCCTGGAAGCTGTGCCTATGATTTTGGGCATGCATATTCACAAGTGTCCCCAAAAGAATGAACAGCCAGCTGTGAACACATTGTATGTGTGGAAAATGGACCACAGAGGACAATGAGCGCTCTTCTGCAGGCCAGAGAACAGCTCCATTCATTTGTGGGCTTTAACACAGGTCTATTATCTTTAACAGCTTCATGCTGCCATCCAATTTCAGTCCCAGTGGAATTTTCAGACCCACTTCTCTCTAAACAGAATGATGGACTTATCAACATGTGAGATAGAATTCACTTTGTAGTGGTGGCTGGAAATGACAGACACTGAAATGATCATGAATACAAAAAGGAAAAATTTTCTATTATTTCCCTATGAGGCATAATTTATTCTTTTCAGTGCATTAAAGGTATGTTTTTATTGACAATACTTTTAAGAGAAGGCTATTATCTTCAGTGCTTATATCCTGCCTGTGATGTTTGCACTGAGCTGACAGCATGGATGCTGAGTTATAAAACAAACCAAAGCAAAAACCAGCAAATACAAATTGTCTTCACATTCCCAAAACTGCCAATCTGAAAACATTCTACCCACCCAGGGGTTAAAAAATTATTGAATCAATTAAAAGGAGAGGGGACTTATTCAGAAACAAAATTTCCTTTGGCTTTCAAATAATATACTATTGAAATTCATTCATATTAGAAATGTATCTCGCATTGGTGCAGCCATCATGGAAAACAATGTGGAGGATACAACTACCACATGACCCAGCCATCCTACTACTGGGTATATAGCCAAAGATGAAATCAGCATGTTGAAATAATATCTGCACTCCCTGTTCATTGCAGCATTATTCACAAAAGCCAAGACAGGCGATCAACTTGTGTCCATCAATGGATGAGTAGATTTTTTAAATGTGATATGTGTGTGTGTGTATACACACACACACACACACACACACACACACACACAAACACACAATGGAATACTATTCAGCCTTAAAAAGAAGGAAATCCTGTCATATGCAACAACATAGATATATAGATAAGCCTGGAATACATTATGTTAAGCGAAAGAAGCAGACACAGAAAGACAAATGCCACATAATCTCACTTACATGTGAACTTAAAAATGTGCAACTCACAGAAGCAGAGAGTAGAAGGGTAATTACCAGGGGCTGGAGTACTGAGGAGATGTTGATCAAAGGATAGAAAATTTCACTTAACAGGATAAATAAGTTCGAGAGATCTATTGTGCATCATGGTGGCTACAGTTAATAACAATGTATTATATACTTGAAAATTGCCAAGAAAATAGATTTTTAAGAGTTCTCACCATAAAAACTAAGTGTGTGAGGTAATGTTTATGTTAACTTTCTCCTCTCCTAGCTTTCTAGCATTACAGGGCCTCTTTCTTTCCTTCTTTCTTTCTTTTTCTTTCTTTCTTTTTCACTTTATTTCCCTCCCTCTGTCCCTCCCTTCCTCTCTCCCTCTTTCTTTCTTTTTCACTTTATTTCCCTCATTCCCTATCTCCCTTTTTTCTTTTTTCTTCATTTCTCTCTCCCTTTCCGTCCTTCCCTTCCTCCTTTCTCTCTTTATTTCCTTCCCTCTCTTTCTCTCTCCCTCCTTCTCTCTCTCTTTCTTTCTCTTTCTCTCTCTTTCCTTTTCTCAGTTCATCAGCTTGCCTGAGGGTTACTCTCTTGAATATCTGCTTGCTGATAAGATATAGGTCAAACATTTCAATTTGGTAGGGTACCTCTCAATTATGTCCAGGGGTCCCCGTGGACACAGGTGAGTAATTGGCTCTATCAGTGCTCCATGAGGGACATGGGTGAACTTCAAGGACACAGGACAGGTCACAGGCCCGGCTCTGGGCTGGGTCACTTGTATGCCTCTCACAGCTCTTAAATGCCCATAGGTAGTCAGACTCTACTTGGTTCTTAATTGCTTGAATATAAAGATCTCTTCCACCTTAAGCAAAATTCCAAGTGTATTACAGCCTGACTTCTAGTCCTCCGCCTTCAGGCTCTGTCCATGGGGCCCTGCCCACCATGCAAAGGGCTGGGATTGTTGGGGAACTGAGGCGGGGACAGGGCAGGCGAGAGGTCTGATGAGTGTTCTCACTCGATGGCCATGCTTCTCTGGCCATGCTTCTCTTGTTTCCTCTTACAGAGGATGAGGGAAGGCAGAGGGGCCCCAAAATAGCAACTCATGCTAACCTCCCCTGACACCACAAGGGGCAGCAGGCACAGTGTCCTGGCCCATCAGTCTTTATGAGTCATCTCCCATCTTCTCTTCTCCATCCTCAAAGCATCCTTAGGCTCCTCAAAACAGACACACATACACACACACACACGTGTATGATCATCTCTGTGAGTTACCATAGTCAAACATTCACAGTCTGAGAAACGAAAGCTGAGAAAGCTGGTAATTTTTACCCTGGAACAATGAATTTCCCATAAAAGCCAGTACTGAACTTACCGTATGGTTCCCAATTGGCTTTTTTTTGCCATACCCTATTCTCTCTGTATTTTTGGATACAGAAGGGTTTTTTTTGTTTTATTTTTTCCCGTTTATTTATTACTGGTAGATGACACTCATTTTTTGCCCTTTCTTAGATACCTGTCTTTGCACCACCTATCTTAGTCAAACTTTATGTCTTTTCACATGCGTGGGTTTTATCTGTCTTTACCTTACTTTTTTTTCCCTAAGCTTTTCTTGATTTTTAAGGCATTTGACTCCTTTTCTTTCACATTCTGTTGGATTATTATTGTTAATATTGTTGTTGACTTTAACTCCCACTAGTCTCTTTCTGCTTTGGCCTCCTTCCTCCTTTCATGCACACCTCCCTCTCACAGAGACCTTTGTGGACCTCATAACAGGTGCCTCCCAGTATCAGGAAGGGCTCTGCTCACTTTTGTTGCACCAGCCGGGGTGCCAGGCAGAGGTTTCTCTCGTGATGAGGACCCTTTGTGTAGGAAGAGGCATGATGCCAAACTTGAAGCCACTGAAACACTGCCAGGCTGCAATCTGGCTCTGCACTTAGGACATGTTGTGCTTTACTATCTTCTATATTTGGAAGAAGACATTTGCTTCCCTCTTGTTTACAAGTGCTATAGCATTTTAGAAGTTGAAATAAAAGCCACAATGATCAAGAAATAACAAAGCAGACCCCCACTGCCCCTGAGAAGGAAATGTGAGTCTTAAATTAGGTTAAGTCCTGTACGTTCTCCAGGAGGATATATGGTGAGACTTTATCGTGAAGGAAATTTGAATGGCATCATAGCAACTCCTGGGGGCTGCTGTGGGTCCTGCAGCTCCTAGACCCAGGTTAGCAGTGTAGAGTGGGAATGAAGGTTCAGCAGAGACCCATCCTCCTGCTTTCCTCACTGAATCCTATTCACCGAGAGGCTGTGCCTTTCCCCTCAGACAGCAATTCCTCTATTCCCTGACTCTTATCCCCAACCTGTGAGCCCCCAAAAGTATTCGTCATTCGCCATATTTTATGTCACTGCTGATTAAATTCTGATGCACAAATAGGTTTTCCTTCAGCAAGGAAAAGAGACATAAACACCAAGTGCAGGGAGCATGCACGACATCCGGATGCTTTGGTGTGTGCTCCCCTAGCTTTTATACAGTTTGCAGTGCAAGAGAAGAAATTGCTATTGCAGTGGTCTGCTTCTCAAAAAGAGTAAAATGGAAGTTTGATACTTTTTGATGCCAGAAGACAATATAAGCCTTAAATTAGAAAAACACATTCTAGATAAATTCTTGTATGTTATCTAGATTTTTACTAGATGTTTACGAATAGTCTCCTGCTCTGAAAAAACTTGCATAACAGCTCTAAGGAGGAAGAAAATCTCCCATCAGAAAAGTCTTGTTCTCCCTCGTCCACTTGTGCATTAGCTTGGGTACACAACGCTTACAGAGCACCTTGGCCCTGATGATCTCCAATGAAACTGTCTTTGCAAAATTATGACAGACAGTGAAAAAGATCTAACTTAACTGACTCCATCTTGCTTCCAACCTCCCGTTGCACTTGTTCATTCCTGGGCATAGGCTGAAATAGCTTTGGGAGAAACTTAGTTTATACTTTAAACAAACAAGGTAACAGCCTTTTCCCAGAGCAGACCTCCTTCCTGTCTGGGGACTAGACTGCCTTTGGAGGACTAACGTTAGCCACAAGATTAGAAATTATGGTTTAGGTGTCATGCAGCTGGAGGCTACAAGATTCTGACTCTCCCTAAACTGCTCCTAAAATCAGTTCTTAATATGTTTTTCAGACTCTGCACTTGATGGATAAGCTAGCATCACCCAGATCAATAAACTGGCTCATCTGATCTAGTGGCCCTCAACCCAGGAATTGACTCAGTGCAAGATGACAGCTCCAACTCCCTATGATTTCATCCCTGACCCATCGACACTCCTGGCTCACTGCTTTCCCCCTACCCACCAACTTATCCTTAAAAATTCTGCTCCCCGAATGCTCGGAGAGACTGATTTAAGTAATAATAAAACTCTGATCTCCCGCACAGCCAGCTCTACATGAATTACTCTTTCTCTACTACAATTCCCCTGTCTCGATGAATCAGCTCTGTCTAGGCAGTGGGCAAGGTGAACCCCTTGGGCGGTTATAGTTCGGCACAGATGGTGTGTTCCCACCTGGACCGAACCCAGCCATCCATTAAGACACAGCTCAGCTGCTCGTCCCTCCCCTCAGTGGAAAGTTCCTCTCCTCTGTATTACCATGGCAACCTGCATGTTTATTTGTCCCACATTGTAGGGAAATACTTCACTCAGTTTCTTCTCATGTTAGCCTCTTTGCTTCCCTGAGATAGCCCTCTTGCTTATTCATATGGACAGTGTTAAATTTACCTGATTCCTGTGATCCTGAAAACAGCGAAGGCTGAGAAATTCCCCGCCCTTTGTGTTCCAGGAACCAGCTGGCTACAAAGAATCCCTCTTCCCATAGGACTTAGAGAAGACACAGAGGCCTTCTTGTTTGTCTAGGACAAAGCCAGACACAGACCCTCCAAATTTCCATTATTTGCCTCATAAATGGTTAGATGAACTACTAGTCCCCACTGATCAATATCCACTGATTAGTCAGAATGAAATCCTTGTTAGCCAGATTTGTTTAAGACTCCCTTCTTCCCCCAGGCTCCTGAACTAAGGCCCCTGCTCAGCCCCTTGCTGGCATCAGAGCTACTGTCCAATCATGCCACTCTCATCCCACTTCCCATACCTGGTTCTTCTAATCTCACTGACTCCTCCCCATAAAAAAACCTGAAGCAACCTAAATGCCCATCCATGATAGACTGAAGAAAGAAAATGCGGTACACATACACTGTGGAATACTATGCAGACATGAAAAGAACAAGATCATGTCCTTTGCAGGGACATGGATGGAGCTGGCAGCCATTATCCTCAGCAATCTAAAGCAGGAACAGAAAACCAAATACCCACATGTTCTCACTTCTACATGGGAGCTAAATGATGAGAACACATGGACACATAGAGGTGAGTAGCACACACTGGGACCTATTGGAGGGTGGCATTTGGGAGGAGGGAGAGGATCAGGAAAAATAACAAATGGATGCTAGGCTTAATACCTGTGTGATGAAATAATCTGTACAACCAACCCCCATGACACAAGTTCACCTATGTAACAAACCTACACATGTAGCCATGAACTTCAAATAAAAGTTAAAACGAAAAGAAAACCCTTTTGCCTAATCCTTGTGAGTTTACAGACCTTGAGTTCCCAGAGTTCTCCTTACTGCGACATTTCCTGTCCTCTACTTACTCCAATCCTTTTGAATGGTCTCTCCTTACTAAGTCCAGATTGGTTTTTAGTTGACAGTATATTTATTCTCACATAGTAATAAGTACTTGGTACAGATTTTAAACTGTGGTTGGTTTTGTTATTTTTGAAACTCAATGTTTCTAATTTCCCAGATTTTTCTTTCTGTTTTATTTTTTCTGCTGGCTGCAGTTATTCTTGTACTAGTCACATCCTCTGCTATTCTTGAAATCTTTATAGGACACTGTAAAGATTCATGTCCTATAAAGATTTGCCAACTGTCACAATTTGATGCCTGGGCTTTGATATATAAAGGGGTTTCCTGGTTACAAGTACTTCTTACTAAGGTGTTTACCTATTTTCCACTAAGTATGTAAAAACTTTATTAAACTTTCAAATGTCTCCATAATTTTACTTATTCTTACCCTAACTGAAAGTATATTTTTTAACTTTTTTGCTTCTTAAGCAATGTAATAAAAACAAAATCTGTTAAGGCATATGAAAAGAAATGGAAAAAACTTTGATGACCTTAAAGATAATTCATATAGATATTTTAAATGTTAACTCACATCATCAAGAACAGAATCGTGGGAAAATGCAAACAAAATATATGAACAAAGCTAAATAAAGATTGGTAGAGATTCTATTTATATGTGAAGATGGAAGATGAAACTTGTGAGTTTAGGTCAAGGATTGTGGCTCAAGCCTATAATCCCAGTACTTAGGGAGGCTGAGGCAGGTGGATTACCTGAGGTCAGGAATTCGAGACCAGCCTGGCCAACACGATGAAACCCTGTCTCTGCTAAAACTTAGTTGGGCATGGTGGTGCAAGCTTGTAATCCCAGCTACTCGTTTGGGAGGCTGAGGCAGAAGAATTGCTTGAACCCAGGAGGCAGGGGTTGCAGTGAGCCAAGATTTAACCACTGCATTCCAGCCTGGGCAACAGAGAGAGACTCCATCTCAAAAACATTAAAAAAGAAACTTGTAAGTTTATCTCCTCTTCATTTAAACTCCATTTACATGAGAGTAAATGAATTTTTTAATGCATAAAACAAGGAAACAAAGAGAAATATGAGACGATAGCAGATTAGAGGTATCAACAAATTTTGGAAGTTGGCAAGCTGATAGACAGTCACTGCCATAACAGACCAGAGAAAGTTGGCCAGCAAGAAGCAAATCAATTTGCACCAGAAACTCCTAGAAATGCCCAGGAGGCATTTCAGAGTCCCCTCTGAAAATAGGGATAAGCAACTAACACAAGGGGAGTCCATGGAAAGGCTTAAAGGAGCAGTTCAACACCCAGATCCCACTTAGCAGAAGAGGAAGAGTCTACTGTCTGAGGGGCTGGAAAAGAGAGAGGCTTCAGGGTGCCAAGCACAGCAGAGGTCAAGGCCAAGGAGCCAAATCGAGCTTAATAAAAGTCTACATCCCAAACTGAGAATCCACCTGCCCCCTTCCCTCACTCAACGCCCAGAAAGCTGGCAGACACCTTTTCCCTCAGGAGATTGGGGAAACCTTTCTCAGAGGATGAAGGCCAACAGATACTAACATTTGGAGGCACTCCAATGCAAAGCCAGCATGCCGCCCTGCCATGCCCCCATGAACCGCAAAAGCTGGCAGACCCCTCACATGTGGGCAGAACTTTCACATGGGATTTTAGTGCTCCCAGTCTGAGGGATGATTTGTCAGACAGAAATCAGTGACACATGAGGAAACTTTCCAACCTCGAGAGAACAAACAAGCCTGCACGCGCGTGCACACGCACACACACAAAATAACCTGGCAGAAATGAGAAAATGTAGTAAAAGGAAATTCTATTTAAATCCTCAGAGATATAATAAAAGATATTGCATCTGTGGGGGGAAAGCAGGGTAGGATGCTATTGACAACCATAGCCAAGAGAGTACACTTAGAGAGGAAGTGTTATGCCCTATGTGAAAAGTGCAGAGAAGGACTGGACGATCACGTTGAGGAAATTTCCTGAAAATAGAGTGAAAAGATAAACCAACATTGATAAGAAAAAAGAAAAGAGTTTTTTTTTTTTAATTGGGGAGGTAATTCCAGGAAATCAAACATTCAAATAACAAGTGTTAAAAACAAACAAACAAACAAACAAAAACAAGCCCAGAGAAAATGGAGGAGGGAATGTAACAAAAAAATAAACTAAGAAAATCCTCTGGATGAAAGAACATGATTTTTCAGACTGAACATACTCATAGAGTGCTCGACTGAATAAATAAAAAAGACCCAGACCAAATACAGTAATGTGAATTACAGAACACCAGAAAATGCTTCCTGGGAAAGGCTCCAGAAGAAAACAGATTCACATTCCATGTGAAGGACCAAGGATTAAAATATCATTGGACTTAATGACAATATTGGAACCTTAACAAAAATGAAGTGCCTCCAAGATTTTGAAGGAAAGCAATTTTCAGCCTACAAATTTGATAGCAAGCTTAGTGTGATGATACCATACAATTTTTTTTTTTTTTTTTGAAACAGGGTCTTGTTTGGGATCCTGCCTGGAGTGCAGTGGCATGATTTTATCTCACTGCAACTTCCAACTCTTGGGCTCAAGTGATCCTCCCACCTCAGCCCTTCAAGTATCTGGGACTATAGGAACATGCGACCATGCCTAATTTTTTTTTTTTTTTTTTGAGTTGGGCTGTCACTATGTTGACCAGGCTTGTCTTGAACTCCCAGGCTCAGCAATCCTCCTGGCTCAGCCCTCCAAAGTGCCGGAATTGCAGACACGAGACACCACACCCATCCCAGCACCATACAATGTTTTTCAACCTGCAGCGTATCTCAAGACAAATCAAGAAAGAAGATTCCGTGGGATCCAGAAAACAGCAGAGACAACAGAGAGCAGAAACAAAGCAAAAGGGATTCCAAAAAGGATGAAGAAGAGAAGTAATATACATCTATACAGCAGGGCTAGTGGATTTGGATGACTATAAAAGGAGAGACTTCTCTAACTAAAGATATTAGTCAATGAGTTTGAATAAACTGAGAAGAGATTTAGTCCCATCACTGCTGAAGGTGAATTAATCTTAAGTGCACATACACTAGCCCCTTACATTAGAAGGCTAGGTCAAGAGTAAGAAGATCTCCAGCCTGCAGCCCATGCTATCCTCCATTTTCAAATGGGGCATGTATTATCTAACGTGCCCCATTAGAAAATACAACAATAATTCCTCTTTCCTTTTAGCTAGGGTTCCCACACTCTCATTTGGGGTACTTTCTAAATTTCCTGCCATGTGTCCCTATCCAACTATTTCCTGGACTTGCACAAGAACCCTCAGGGTAAAGCTCCGTTCTTTACCACAAGGGTTCTTGCACAAGTCCGTGGACATTGCAACAACAGCAGCTCTTTGGTCAGTCCTCAGCCTTGGAGTCCTCAGCCTTGGAGATGCTACACACAGAAGCATCATCTGCCTTTGCAAAAAGGGACGGAGAAGGGGAATTGGGATGATCTGGGCAGGGAATTCTGGGGTCCTAAGTTTCAAAAGCAATGTCTAGAATGTTAGAGTGGTAAAGCTGCAGGTGGGTATGTCTTCCTCCCTCCCCACCATGAGTTTCTTGCTGCATGGAGAGAGCTGAGGCTAGGGGAAAGTTAAAAAGAACCCTCTAAACTTTAGAGTCTAAAGCTCATGGCAAGGACAAGCCCTTTTTCCCCAGTTCAACAGGCAGTATTGGACTCACAGAACATTGAAGAAACTCTTGGTAAAGCAATTACTAATTGAAGAGATGGCACAATGTTATATAAGGAAGGGAATGTCATCATAGGTTTCTACTTAAAGAAACATTGAACATGTAATCAGTTTTTTAATGTGTCTCAGCTATAAATAACATTCATACCGTGATCATAATATAAATACTAAATATTGATTTCGCTCCAACTTTTAACTGTTTGTTTTTGTTTCTTTTATTGATACATAATAGATGTACTTTTCTTTAGGTACATGTGCTAATTTGATACATTCATATAATAAAATCAAGATACTTGGGACATCCATCACCTTAAATCTCTCTCTTTTCTTTATGCTAGTAAGATCTGAATTACTATCATCTAGCTATTTTGAAATGTGCGATTGATTAATGTTACCTGTAGTCACCCTACTGATTTATTGAACACAGGTTGATTTAACTTTTTGGAAAGGCTGGAAAGAGGCGAAGTTTATGTTCAAGGTAGGATCAAACTTTTGTAGCAGGATTTCTAAGTAATAGCTAAAACTAAAGTAATCAACAAATAGCAGTATGTGCATGCTATTTCAAAATATGCAAGTAAATGCTAGAAGCTACAGTTAGACCTGTTAAAATTACTTGCCTGTGAGCAAGGAGATAGAGAAAGAGAGATGAGAAGGGGTAGACAGATGCTGCCTACTCCTTAAAGGCTGTTATTAGTTGACTTTCAAAATGAATTACATTATTATCTTGCTAAAAATTAAATGAAAATAAAGATTATTAGGGAAAAATTAGAAAAAATATAAAATATAAAATGTTAAAACACAGAGAGAAACTACACGCAAAGAAAGACAAGATAAAAGTACAAGAATGCAGAGGTCTAACTTACAGACACAATAATAAAAATTCCATTTTAGACGCAGTGTGCCATTCAGCAATGCTTTTGTGGGTTGTCATTTATAATCTTATCACTGTAATTTATTCCCCAGAACATCCCTCTGAGTTAGTCTTTTGGTAACATTTATCAAATGTCCAGTATAAATAGAGTGCAGGATGCGGATGGAGGGGAGTTAACAAAATACAAATCCGTGCCTCCAAAAGACTTCCCTCCAGCTGAGAGACAACCAACGTAAGTGGCAAAACATGAAAACACAGATGAGAGACACCTAGAAATCTATCTAAGGCAGATGAGAAATGAACATGCATGCTAGAGAACTTCTAAGGCATTGGGAAATTTTCCATCTGGAGCAGGCTTTGTGGAAGTAATTGATTTGTATAAGGCTTTGAATGAAGAAAGAAATGACGGTTCTTTGATGAGGATAAGGGAACTGATAAAAAAAAAAAAAAAAAAAAAAAAAAAAAAAAAAAAGACTGGCCAAGGCAAGGTGAAAGGGGACAGTAGGCAATGTATGCTAAGAGGCTAGGCCAGTCTGTCCACCTTGACCCAGCTCTGGCTGGCCCATGTGAATCCTGCCCATCCTGTGTGTCCAAGTTGATTCTCACCTTTCAATTCAAGTTCAAGCACCACCTAAGCCACAAAATGTACCCTAATTAGAAAATAGAACAGCAATTCTCCTCTCCTCTTTTCCTTTAGCTGGGGTCCCATACTCTTATTTTGGGTTCTTGCTAAATTTTCTACCATGTGTCTCTATCCAGCTATTCCTTGGATCAGAAGGCAACAAAAGCATGGCCTGTGATACTGGATTTGAGTTAGAATCCCTGCTTCACCCATTTACTACAGCTATGGTCTCAGGCAAGTTCATCAAACTCCCAGAGACTATTCCCCTCCCTACGAATTGGGCATAACAATTGCCCAACTTACAGTGTGCTTGGATGAAAGGAAGATAACATGTAAAACACACTTGGGAAAGAGTAGGCATGCAAAAACATGGTAGCTGCTATGATTACAAATGTTATTATTTATGTAACTCTTTCTTTAATCAAACAATACATGTCTTTAGAGTAGGGACTTTTACTTTTTCTCTCCTCAGTGTTCCAATGCCAGGCACATGGTGGATATTATTGAATCCATATAGATTGATCAAGCCAGAGAAGGCCACTGTGCAGTCTGTTGCATAGAGAAGGAGAAATCCATGCTATTAATAATATAAGGGGTTGTAAATGCTGATAGGTAGGGGTAAGCCACTGAATCTAATCCTGACACAGGTACGAGGAACTTAGGTGGAGATTCAGTGGCCTTGTGACACCTCTTTAAATGAGGAAGGGAAAAATACCTTTGAACATATCCTAAAAACATTTACTTTCAATGTGCTCATAGGAATCAAATCATGTGAACAAGTTGAAATTTTTAAGTCATAGTTGAAATTTGAACCTGAATCTCTGTTTGATTTAATTCAGCAAATATTGAGGGCCAACTAAATGTAATGATCTGAGCTAGTGATTGGGAAGTAGATAATATGTAGACTTTGCCTTTAAAGCACCTATTTAGAAGAGAAAACATATTCAAATAACAGTACTAAAAGTAATCTGAAATTTCTTGTTCCCTGTTTTATCCACAATAAGTAGAAATACAAAATGAGATTATGGATTATGAACAGTAGAGTATTATCATGACTAATTAGAACACTAATATCTCAATATCTATAGGTGTTTATGCTCAATACCAAAGGTACTTTAAATTGTTAGAATTTAAAATCATTTAGTTTACTTCAAGATAAAATGTATTGCAATATATATGTAAACAATGCTTTTTTTTCACTAAAGAGAAAAAATTGGCCCTATTCCTAAAGGATTCACTTTGAAATCTCTCATGATGTCTACATTCCTTAATGCTTTCATGTACTCAGACATATATGGCCAGATATATTCATATGTGTGAATTTTCCTTGCCTGCAGCATGAAGAGATCTACTTTAGCTCACTCTTAACGATAGCCTGAATATTATATTCACGAGAGTTGTCAAATCGAAAATCCTTTAAATGAACTGAACCATGTTTTGGGGGTTTTTGAGAATTAAAAGATAAAATCAGCACTTTTCTGGATGCATTTATAATGTGGAGTGAAATCCTCCTAAATCATCAGAAGAAAATGCCTTTGAAAGCATCTGAATGTTAAGTCTATTTCATATAGAACCTCAGATTTGGAATTATTGATCTCAATTCTTCTTTCTCCTTCACTTCAATGAATATTGATTATAGCACTTATTTATGTTAGATGATCTGCGTCATGCCATAAAGAATAAAAAAAAAAAAAGAGGATTTGGCTTCCGTGGTACATTGTTTAATGGTCACAAATTCCTCCCATGTCAGGTGACATCTTCCTCTGTACTCTCATTATGCTGCACCTCCTACCAGGAGGTAGAGGTTCCTTGCAGCTCTTCAAACCAGGATGGTTATGCAGCTTTCTTTGACAAATAGAATGTGGTAACAAATAGAATGTGGTATTAGGAATTTGTGAGTTCCAGAGTTCACTTCAAGAGACCTCACAACTTTTGCCCTTTCTCTCTTGGAACTCTGTGAAACTATAGAAGTCCAAGATCAAAGACTACCTGAAACTCTCTACCTCTTGCAATTAAGCTCAACTAACAGCTGACCCTACATCTGAATGCAGTCAAATGAGAGAACCCAGCAAAAATCAGCAAAGAACCAGGCACTCAAGTCACATAATCATGAGAAATAATAAATCGCTGTTATTTTAAGCCACTGTTTTGATGTAGCTTGCTATTCAAAAATACACAACAGACCCAAATTGGTACCTTTGTTTTAACAAAGATTTAAAACTTATGACATTGGTTTTAGTTCTGTGTTGCAAGTAAAGGCTGAAAGGCAGTGAAAAGACTATTAGCAAAAGTTGGAAGTGCAGTAAGAAAATCTCTATGGGCTGGGGAAATCTCTAAGGCTGGGGAAAGGCAACTTGTGTTATGGAGTGGTGATACATTTCCAAGAGTGTTTTCTGAGATAATGTAGAGCATGGAAAGTGCACCTAATAAACTTGTGGATCTGGCAAAAAGTGGAAAGCATTATTTGGCACATTTTTCTATGTATGAAAAATTACATCAGAGAGAGATTAACTATAAAGAGGAAACTCTTCTCTTTGTTAGTATACTTTAGAGGAGGGGTATAAGGCCAACATTTGTTGGGCTGGAAAACAAAGCTCTTTCATATAATCAGTTTCTCCTGCTAGCAGACAATTATAGATGTATGAGATGGCCTTAACACAAACATCAAATCACAGCTATGGTTGCTGGACTTTGTTAAAACTTCAGAAAGGTTTTAGATGGTGCCCAGTAGACACTATCAGCTAGACAAAAGAACATCTGACAAACTCAAGGTGTTATCACACAGCAGCTATCCACCTAAAATATAGAGAGGTCTACCTCAAAACAAGAATAGATGTGGCTTATGGTGCATGGCATGAACATTGAGAAGACTTACAGGAAACTCACGGTGTTTTTAAGAGAATCACAATGATAAAAACACTAATAGCTTAGACCAAAACAGACTGCTAGTCCAAAATGCAAAGAGCCCTCCAGGCCCTCAATGTTCTATAGAACACTACTCAGTTGCAAACATAGGTTATTTCTCTTTTTTAAAATCTTATTGAGGTATGATTGACAAAGTTGGACATATTAAAGGTATACATATAATTTGATATATCTATATGTTGTGAAATAGTTACCACAATCAAGTTACCTAACATGTTCACATCCTCACATAGTTACTGTGTGTGTGTGTGTGTGTGTGTGCACACGTGCATGCATGTGTACATAGGTTATTTCTAAAGGAAAAGAAAAGATGTCTCAGAGGGGAGAACCAGGACCCAAGAGGACAATGTAAATTGCCAAGGAGAATAATAAATCAGAAACCACTTCAAAAAAGCAGAAACCAGCTCCTATCAAAGAACATTTTCTGTCCCTGAAGTAAGGGGAACTGGCAATATGGCCCAGCTGGACTTCAAATTCTGGTGCTTCTCATTCTTCCCTATTTTGAACAGATATGCCTATTGTAAATATCCATGCCATGGTATGTTGGGTGTATGGGCAGATGCCTTGACATTTTAGTTCACAGATATATAGATCAAGAATTACTGTGCTCTGCTTATACACTGTTGGTGGGAGTGACAATTAGTTTAGCCATTGTGGAAGACAGTGTGGCAATTTCTCAAAGGCCTAGAGGCAGAAATACCATTCAACCCAGCAATACCAATTCTTATCTCCATCTGAGACCACCTCATCCTGGAACTTATTGTTCATATCACTATCAGCATTTTTGCCAAAGCCATTCAATAAATCTCTAGGAGGTTCCAAACTTTCCCACATTTCCTATCTAATTCTGACCCATCCAAACTGTTCCATCCTCTGCCAGTTACCCATTTCCAAAGTCACTTCCACATTTCTGGGTATCTTTTCAGCAACACCCCACTCCTGGTACCAATTTACTGTATTAGTCCATTTTCATGCTGCTGATAAAGACATACCCAAGATGGAGAAGAAAAAGATGTTTAATTGGATTTACAGTTCCACATGGCTAGGGAAGCCTCAGAATCATGGTGGGAAGTAAAAGGCACTTCTTACATGGTGGCAGCAAGAGAAAATAAGAAGGATGCAAGAGCAGAAATCCCTGATAAAACCATCCAATCTCATGAGACCTATTCACTACCATGAGAAAAGTATAGGAGAAACTGCTCCCAAGATTCAAATTATCTCCCACCAGCTCCCTCCCACAATACATGGGAATTATGGGAGTACAGTTCAAAATGAGATTTGGGTGGTGACACTGGGCCAAACCACATCAATACCTAAAAGAAAATAAATCATTCTATTATAAAGAAACATACACACGTATGTTCATTGAAGTACTATTCAGAATAGCAAAGAAATAGAATCAACCTAAATGCCAATCAATGATAGACTGAATGAAGAAAATGTGGTACATTTACGTTATGGAATATTATCCAGCCATAACAAAGAATGAGATCATGTCCTTTGCAGGGACACAGATAGAGCTGCAGGTCATTATCCTTAGCAAATTAATACAGGGACAGAAAACCAAATACTGCATGTTCTGACTTATAAGTGGGAACTAAATTATTATAACACATAGACACATAGAGGGAAAAACACATACTAGGGCCTATTAGAGAGTGTAGGGTAGGAAGAGAAAGAGGACCAGAAAAAGTAACTAATGGCTAGTAGGCTTAATACCTGGGTAAGGAAATAATCTGTACAACAAACACCCATGACACAAGTTTGCCTGTGTAACAAATCTGCACCAGAGAAGCCTTGTCCACTTCTGGATTTGATGAAAAACAGGGGATCATGGCCTTTGAGCTTGACAGCAAAAATTGAGGTGAGATTTTTGGTGGAACGTGGCTATATTTTGCCTATGAGAGAGGTGTGGATTATTTTGGTCACAATAAAAGACTCAACAAATTTTTTTCAACCTATATGTTCCTCTGCAATGTTACTTTGCTATTCCTCCCTCAAGAAGTGGAATGGACTTTCTTACCCCTTGTATCTGGACAGGTCTTGTGATATGCTTTGGTCAACAGGATGGAGTGGGAGTGACACTGCAGGAACTGTGACCTCAAGAGGCCTCAAAGCTTCTGCTTTTGCCCTCTTGAAGAAATGCTCTGAGAATCCCAATCTTAAAGAACCCTGGGCTGAAAGAGAAGCCTGGTCATCCCACCTATTCCAGCTGAGCTCAGTACCTAAAGGACACACCCCTGCACCCAAATAAATGCATCACATGAGTAGGATTCCAGAAATAGCCACCTAGTCAATACACAGAATCATAAGAAATAGGAAGGGCAAGAAATAATATGTAGCAATGCATAGCTGAGACAGTTTGTGTTCCTTAGATACCTATAAAGTATTAGGAGAGAGAAAACACACACTTTCTTAAGGATACATTTAAGGGTGATTGTGTTTAGTATCATAAGAGACATAGTAAAATTTGAGAGGTTCAACACACCAGGGACTCAATTTTCTTTGGAAAGACTGGAGAATATCTATATTTAAGACAATTTTTAAGCAGAACCTTGAAAAGCGTTTTAGTTAAAGGAAGAACAAGCAGCAGTTTTCTTGGAGTAATTTATTAATTAATTGATTAATTGAGGTGAGAAGAGTACTGCTTCCAAAAGGAGCAAGAGTGGGCTGAGGAAGATGGGAAGAATCATTCTAACCTATCAATATTCCATTTATGTTTCCTGAAAACAAGAGCTGTCCTATCTTTATATTTCAGTTGACAACAAACTTCTCTAAATTCATTATTTAATAAGAGAGAGTGAGTAAAATCCTCTTTGGGTGAGCTTCTAAAATTCTGACACCACTGATGGCACTGGAAATCCCTAAGATTTACTAGTTAAGCAAACTCTAGGCACCCACAGCAAACACAGAGGTAGTTGTTCAGGAGACAGATGAAGGAAGTTACTCATCATTCCATCTCTCATCCCTCATATGAGGCTCAGAATCTTTGGAAGGATGACATCAATTTACAGGCAATATGCACTTTCCCTTTCTTACATCTATCAGGACTTGAAAGAGTTTGGCAAGGATCCACATTAGTCTCCAAAGGGATCTAACATATTTCCATTCTACATGCCTGTAATGAATATTAGAGAAGAACACATCTGTTTCTGTAAATATGGGCAAACAGAAAATAAATCCCTGCATATTTACTCATTGAATTTAAGAAGAATTTAGTAATTGAAGAATTTAGTAATTCATCCAATATATACTTACTGAGCACCTACTATGTGCCAGAGGATATTTAGGGTACTTGGATATATCAGGGAACAGAACATACAAAGATTTCTATTCTCCTTTTGGGAATTTATATTCTAGTGGAGCTGGGGTACAGGTGAAAGAAGGACAATCATTAAAAAACAGGTTAAACAAACTAAATATATAATGTTTTAGAAACTAGTAGGTGTATGGAAAAGAAAAAATAGAATCAGGGGAATCTGTAGTACAAGCATGGAAAAGGGATTGTGGTGCTAACTTGAATGGTCAAGGTAAGTCTCATTAGGAATATGACAGCAGAGCAGATACTTGAAGGAGAGAAAATACTGAAGATATTTCTCCCTCTAAAGTAGATTATTTATAAGAAACAAGATAAAATATTTGAAAATAAAATGAAATTTTCTCATTTATGACTTTTTAAATAATCCCAGAGGATATGGCATCTCTGGAGCTTTAAGAAGCTGATGTGCAGAAGGTCACCCTGGTAGGAGAAACTTCATGGACCTGTATAGCACTACTGCTGAGCAGAGTAACAAGAGAATCATCAACCGAAGAAATACAGGAAATGTTGCCTGAATCAAAAATATGCTCCAGGTAGAGAATGTAGAATGTGCATTATGTTCCAAGAAAACAAAATGTCAGAATAACAACCATTTCCATGCATATGCAGTGGGATTTTTTTCGAAATCTGAATAGAAAAAGAGGAAGAATAGGAGAGAATCTTATAGGCAACTAGAAGAAAAAAAATCAAGTCACCCAGAAAAAAAAATCCACAGCAAAATCAGGTTGTTCTCAGCCTCCTTAGCAAGTGAGAGTGCTGAGAGGCAAACTAGCAAATTACCACAAAACTTCTAGGGATAAAGCCTGAGAGCCTGTGCCCCATCAGCTCACCCTTCACTTGGGAAAACAATGCAAGCAGGACCTCAGCTACTGAAGCACGCAGAATTCTGCTGCCAAGACAAGCTTCCTGAATAAGCCATTGAAAAATTTACACCGGGACAATGAAAAACACATCAAAACACATCCAGAATGGGGATATCTTGGTGAAAAAACAGGCACTGAGCAAAAAAACAAATAAGATGCAGAGATGAGTTTAAATGTTTTAAGCATGTTTTAAATGGTTATAAAATTGATTACAATTAGCATTTTTTAAGTGAATGAAATGATCACTTATTTTTAAGTTAATAGAAAACAAATAGTAGCATCCATAACACAGAGTAAACAAAGGAAAAACTAGTCTAAAGGGAAACAGTATCACATTTCTTATCTTCCACAAGAGATGGGGTTATGGTTTGAGGTTTGTGTTCCCCACCTGCCCAAATTCAAAAGTTGAAATTCTAACCCCTAAGGCAATGGAATTATGAAGAGGAGCCTCTGGAAAGAGATTAGCTCATGAGGGCTTTAGGGCCATCAGTACCCTTATAAAAGAGGCCCTAGAGATCTTGTTTTCTCCTACTGCCATGTGAGGACAGTTAGAAGGCACCATCTATGAACCAGGAGACAGGCCCTCACCAGACAGTGACTCTATTAGTCCCTTGATCTTGGACTTCCCAGCCTGCAGAACTGTGAGAAACACATTTCTGTTGTTTAGATGCTAGTTTATAGCATTTTGTAATAGAAGCTTAAATGGACTGAAACAAATGGTTTTAAAACTACTAAGTTTTTATTTACTGTAAGAGTTAATTTCATGCAGATCTAGGATTGCTTTTGAAAAATCTAAGTTAACCACTATCGTCATTGAAAGCACAAAGCTTATCTTTTATTTTTTAAAAAACTTATCTTTTAGATTATTCCCAGAAAATTGGCAAAGAAAAATAAATGTATACAGCAAAAATGAACAAACAAAAAAGCACATAAATAGCAAAAAGAAAAAAAATCTTTAAACAGTAACACCATCCACAACATTATAAGAAACACGTATGAAACAAAATACAGAAAATCTTAAAACAATTAAGGTGATCACAGGCAAGGCAGATAACTCTAAAAAAAAGAGCTGTATGTAGAGACAGAATTTTAATATCTGATAGTCAGAATCATTAAAAGGATAAATGGTATAATTTTATATGGATAGAAACTATAATAAATGCTAAATACATAAAGAATAATATAGTACTTACAGGAAGCAAACCTACAGGGAGATTGATAAAAATGCAATTATATAAGAAGAATTGATATACTGTTATCAGATTATGACAGACCACATGCAAAAATAATTAAAGGTATAACTTTTTGATAAAAATATAGAACAAATTTATCAGCATTTTAGATGATATGATTGTATGTTTGAGACTCAAGAAAATGAGAGAAATAAGATGAATAAATATAAGGTAAATATGCAAAAATATATTTTTTTCTATATTAGAAATCCTGCTTATGGTGGCAGAACAAGTGAATGCCATAAGGCAATAAACTTCCCCCAACCAAACAGAAACATGGAATAAATACAAATTTAAAGGTGTTAATTTATAATCAAAACTAAGAAATTTCCAGGAGTCACAAATAAACAGAACTCATCAGAGGAATGAGGGTCTTGAAGCCTCATGGAGCAAATTAACTAGATCTACCTCTCAGGGATTAGGGCTTTAATACGTCTATAGTGATGACGTATTACTATAGACGTATTAAATTATTATAGACATAAATTATTACGTATTTCAAGGCCTTGGGACTGAAAGTAAAACTGGTCTCCCCACATAAAATGAGGAGCTGTAAGTGAGGAATCCTAGCTGTAACAGGAGTGAAGAGAACATTGCCTTTCTGTCTTTGAGCATGACATAGAATGGGGCTTTCACTTAGGTCCATGGGGGGAAAGAATGAGCCAAAACCAAAAATTAATCCTTAACCTCCCCTAATTGGTGCAGTGCCCAATTCACACATAGAAATCCTCGCACGAGGAAGCAGTATAAAAATGGGTATAGAATTAGTGAGTCCACAGAGGTAAGAGGGCTGCTCCGATAGCAGACAGCTCAGAGACTCTGTAGAAGATAATTCCCACCATAACGAGCTCATGACAAAAACTACAAACAACATGACAAAATTCACTGCCATAGTAGAGCCGACATCCAAAAGAGACAGGAGAAATTACATCCAGGACTATAGCTAATCGAATAATCTGAAAGAAAATTTAAAATATGTATGTTTAAAATATTCAAAGATAAAAGAAAAATAGAATAGATAAAAATATTATGAAAAAATAGATTTAAAATATTCAAATAGAAATTACGAGAACTAAAATTATAGACATTGAATTACAAACAGATGAGACTTAAGGCAGATACAGGAAATCATGCTTGTAATTCCAGCTCTTTAGGAGGCCAAGGCAGGAGGATCTTTAGAGCCCAGGAGTTCAAGACCAGCCTAAGCAACATAGTAAGACCCCCATCATCTCTTAAAACAACAAACAAAAAGGACTAGATTGGATTAAAACAAAGTTCGGAACTGGAGGGCAGAACTGAGGAGATAAAGAGGTCTTTCCAAATGCTGTACAGAAACTTAGAAAATATGAAAGAAAAATGAAAAGTCTTGAAAGCGGAATAAGAAGTTCCAGCAAAAGATAAATGGGAATTTTATATGAAGATAATAAAAATAATAAAAGTGAGCTAATAAAGAGATAAAAGAGAATTTTCTAGAACTATAGAAATACATGAGTCCTGAGATTGAAAATCTGAGCATAAGACTATAAACTCCTCTATGAGTACTTAAGTTCCTTGAAAACAGAACTTCTTCCTTTTTCAGCTCTGTTTTCCTGGTATCTAGGAGACATCTAACATGTAGTATGTGTTCAATAAGTATCCATTGAAAGAATTTTAAAAAATGAGTGAAACAAAAAGCATATCAAGTCCCAGGCAGGATTAAAAAAACAATGATTTTAAAACATCATAACACAGCTCAAGAATACCACAAAGAGAAAAATTTAAAGCCCCCAGAGAGTAAAATCAGATTACCATGAAGGAACAGCATTTAGACTGACAATACGCTTTTTAAAGCAACCAGAATGCAATTAGTTAATATCTTCAGACAGTTCAGGTTCAGGGAAAATAATTCTAATCTAGAACTAAATGCACGCTGACATAAATAAAGTGAAAAGAAGAAATAACATTTTCAAGCATACACAGGTTGTTTAGAGAGTTTACTAGCCACAGTCCCTTACTTCAGCAAGAGAAATGAACCCATAAAGGGGACTCCACTGCAAGGCTTCACAGTGAGCAAAGAAATTGGTAAAACACCTCAATAAATTAGCACAGGCATTGATTGCCAAGTAATAACAAACAATAATAGTAACCATGGTGTTGAACACATGATACAACTAAAACAATAGAGAGCAGGCAGTGATTTTAAAGATAGAAGACTTCAGAGTCAACCTGAAGCATTTTTATTCTGGATGAAAACAGAGAGATTGATTTTAGACATTTTAATCGAAATCTACTGCTAAGCATCTATATTAAAGTTTTGGAAATAACATGTAAATATAGAAATAGATAACTTCTAAACCAGAAGGGAAAGTGGAGAAGTGAAAGAAAAAATGAAACTTGTTCAGACCAACAGAAAGTGGTGCTCAATAGGGTATGGATAATAATGCACTGTATTGTGAGGCAAGGAGAGATGGGTGCTCTCACAAACTGCTGGTGGAAATAGAGACTGGAACAACATTTCTGGAAAGCTGGAAAACTACATAAACCAAGAGCTCTAAAAAGTTTTATTGCTCATTAATTCCCCTTCTTGGAATTAATCCTAGGGGATAAAAATTGAAGATGTGGAAGAATACTCCTATGTAAAGATGTACCAATATTTATATTGGTGAAAAATTGGAAATAGCCGAATGTCCAGGATTGAATTTTAAACTATCATGAGGACTCCTCCCCTCAGGAAAGGAAGTAAGGTCATTACAAAAGTGGCTTCCCCCAGCATTTGGCTCATTTGCCTATCTGCTTTTAGCCACGCGAGGACACAGCATTCCTGCCCTCCGGAAGCAGCAGCACCAAGGTACCATCTTGGAAGCAGAGAACAATCCTCACCAGACAACGGAAATTGGCAGTCTCTTGATCTTATGCTCCCCAGGCTCCAGAACTGTGAGACATAAATTTCTATTCTTTATAAATTACCCAGTCCCAGGTATTTTGTTATAGGAGTACACATGTGAACTAAGATAATATTTAGTAACCTAATAAAGTGTCCACAATATAATTTTAAGTGAAAAAAGCAGAATCATAAAAACAATTGACCTTTACTAAGTGCTAATGATGGGCCAGACATTTTTATGGACCTTTACTTGTAGTAGCTCCTTTAATTCTCAATACAACCCTTTGAGATAGATACTATTATCCTCATTTTATAAGTGAGAAAATTGAGGCACAGAGTGTTTAAATAACTTGCCTAGGCTCAGGCAATGGGAAAGTGACGGAGCCCTGACTCAAACTCAGACAATCTAGCCACAGCACCTGAGCTCTCATCACAGTGCTGTCCCGTCTAGAATCGGAAAGCTATACACAGTGGATGCTCAATTGTATGTGTGTATATGAGAACAAAATATATCTTAATTGTTGGTGTAAAACTGTGGTTCTATCTAGTAATGAGATTAAGGATGATTTTTAATGTCCTTACACTTTCTCTATTTTCATTATTTTCTTCTATGAAAATGCTCAGTCTTGCAATCATGCAACACTTCACAGTTAGGCTAGAGTAATCAATCCACTTGATGGTCATTCTGTAATACTATCCCAATAGGGTAGCTTCCTCCCTATACACCACAGAATTATACTCTTGTGTGAGCAAGTAGAAGAATAACATAATATGGTGGTTCTTAAACAAAACAGGATAAATGTAAATATATAACCCATTCAAAAGTGGGCTAAGGATATGAACAGACACTTTACAAAAGAAGGCATATATGAGGCCAACAAACATATGAAAAAATGCTCATCATCACTGGTCATTAGAGAAATGCAGATCAAAACCACATTAAGATACCATCTCACTCCAGTTAGAATGGCAATCATTGAAAAATCTGGAGACAACAGATGCTGGAGAGGATGTGGAGAAATAGGAACACTTTTACACTGCTAGTGGGAGTGTAAATTAGTTCAACCATTGTGGAAGACAGTGTGGTGATTCCTCCAGGACCTAGAAATAGAAATTCCATTTGATCCAGCAATCCCATTACTGGGTATATATCCAAAGGATTATAAAGCATTCTATTATAAGGAGACATGCACACAAATGTTCACTGCAGCACTGTTTACAATAGCAGATTTGGAACCAACCCAAATGCCCATCGATGATAGACTGGACAGGGAAAATGTGGCACATATACACCATGGAATACTATGCAGCCATAAAAAACGATGAGTTTTGGGACATGGATGAACCTGGAAACCATCATTCTCAGCAAACTGACACAAGAACAGAAAATCAGATACCACATGTTCTCACTCATAGGCGGGTGTTGAACAATGAGAATACATGGACACGGGGAGGGGAGCATCACACACTGAGGTCTGTAGGGGGGTACTAAGGGAGGGACAGCGGTGGGTAGGGAGTTGGGGAGGGATAACATGGGGAGAAATGCCAGATATAAGTGATGGGAATGAAGGCAGCAAACCACATTGCCACGTATGTACGTATGCAACAATCCTGCATGTTCTTCACATGTACCCCAGAAACTAAAATGCAATTATATATATATTTTTTAATGTAAATATATAAATATGAAAATTGTGATGATAGTGGGATCACAGTGATATATATCACAATGACCACCCTGAAAATAAGCAGATGGTAGCTGAGATGAGGACACCAAAGGGAATGGGCCCGGTGGCAATGCCATTTGGATTTTCACTGCCTTAGAGTAAGTATGGAAGGAAGACAAGGAAGGTACTAAAAGATAAATAGAAAGATAGGCCGCCTTATCTCTCCCCTGCCCCAATATATCCTTGCTCAAAGACGAAACCTTATCTTTAATAGCTGGAAAAGTCTAAAATGAAAATACAAAGGATAGCCATGACTTTTGTAAAAACGGGTTTTAGTCCAAGTTCAGATGAAGATATAGGTCAGTTTCTGTTAGGCTGGGGAGAGTATTAGAGAGAAGAAAAGTATAAAAATCAGAGATGGACATAGTATATGAGTCCAAGGTTGGAGAAACATTAAAAGAAAAACTGCCTCAGTTTTCCATTTTGTATAGCTCCAAACAGATGCTGCAGTGAAAGATACTTCACGTTTGCCTGCTGGTCCATTGGGCAGAACTACACTTCCAAGCATACAGATGAGATGCTATAAAATTCATGCACTGCTACAGATCATTTACTTTATTTCTTGGGATTCCCCATAGGTTCTCACCTATAGCACATAATTCACCGAGCTCAGTTTTCTGGCTTCCTAATCTACAGAAAATTATAAGGAGAGGAGTTTTTAAAGCAGACCCATTAGCAGCAACTTGAATTAACAGCTAAAAGGAGAAAGAAGTAACAGCCAAAAAAAGACATTAGAAAGACTTATAAAACATAGCAGTATGGACCATGTAGCTGGGAACAGAGCTCTCCATAGATTCTCTAAGAATCTTCATCAGAATGGTTAGTTCACAGCCCAGGGTATAATCATTTAAATTCACTGTAGTCACCATTCATCATGAAGAAAGTATTAATTTAACAAGGGTAGGGAGTACAGAATACATTCCAAGATTAGCTTACCTGTTTTTTATTTTACTTTTGCTTTTTCAAGTTCTTAAGTTCTTTCATATGTTTATGCGTTTTTAACCAGCCCTAAATAAAATAAAATTTAAAACCTGGCCTTTAAAATATAGAGCTCAACTACTTGGAAATTTAATTTATCTGGAATGCACTTCTTCCTTACAAAGATATAAAGTAAATGAGGCATTATATTATTATTTCAGAAAACTTTAGAGATTAAATATCAAACTGAAACACTCCACCCATGGTGGTGTGATATACTAATCAATATGCATGCTATAAAATTATAGGATGGACTAACTCCTCAGAAAGTCACGAGATTCACCAGAATCTACACAAACCTGTCAGGGCGAGGGGATACTGAGTAAAAATAAGAAGCCATTCATAAAGCTTCCCTTCCCCAAGCTCTCCATGGAAAGCAGTCCTGAACAGTGATTTCTGTCACATGGAGGCTTTTCTTAACTCCATTTTGTGCACAATGCCATACAAGTAATAAAATTTATGAGTTGAGAGAATATGATGAGTCATCTACTTGCACATCCTTACTATCAGAAAAGGAAGTTGGCACCCGGAGCTCAAGTCACACAGCGGACAAAGCCCCTACAGATCCCATGACTCCCAGGTGGTGACCTCGCTCCCACAGCTGCCTTGACGACGCTATCTCCCTTAGGCCATTCTGTGACTCAGTAGGCAAGGGCTGGGCAGGAGCATCCTAGTCTCTTCCTCCCTCATTCTCAAGTTCAGTTGCACACAACTCCAGTCAACTCAACATGAACATTGTTGTTGGGAAGAGTCTAGAAAGAATCTCCCTTGTTTGGGCTTTTTATTGTTTCAGATTTCTTCCCACCAGTCAGGCAGCCAACAGGAGGAACCACTGCCTCCTGCACTCACGGATTCCTAGGAGAAAAGATACAGTGCCCTGTCTCCAGGAGCTTTAGGAAGCACGAGAAAGTGTCATGTAAAGATGAGCATGTCTTTGCTATGGCTGAGAAGCACTGACCTCTCCTTGTTCTTTCTTAAATGCCTGGCAAACTCATATCTACTCCTATCCTTTGTGTTGATATGAGCTTGGAAAGATGAGTGGAACTTGATTTGTCCTTAGCATAAAGCCCAAATTCCTCCATTCCCAGCCTCAGCCCATCTCCTCAGCCTCAGCTGTCACTGTATGGGCCCTTATCTTCTGTGCCCACTGGAGGTTTCCACAGCCTGGCAAGCTCTTTCTCCCCTGAGACCCTTGCATGGTGTGCCCTTTTGTCTCAAGAAGCCTTCCTCACACTCCCTGCCCTTCACCTGCTCACTCTTACTTCTCCTTAAAGCTAGAGAAGACCTGCAGGATGATTCCTCTGAGGCCCCAGCTTCCCCGCTGGGTTTGAGGCCTCTTCTCTTTGCTCCTATAGGGCCATGCTCACCTCATCATAGGAATGAAAACTGAATGGGAGGAACCGTATATGCGAAGGTGGGAAGAACTGTGATGCAGAGGGAGCAGGAGGGGAGAGTGGGGAGAATCGTTTGACTCAAGTGGAAGATGTCCTTTGGATAAAGAAAGTAATGCTGAATGATTAAGGTTTCATATGTTGACATGTATGGCAAAGAGACTGAACCAACTTTATTAGGAAGCCATAAAGACTCTTTAGTAAGAACTTTGTAACAAATTGTGAGTCATCATAGAAGGTGGCACAATCCCCAACAGCAGGCCCCGAACGTAATTAGGCAGCATGAAGAAGGAGAGAGAGATCAAAGCACTAACAAGCTTTGCGATTTTGTCGAGATTAAATACCCTCTATGTAAATGAGAATAACAACATCTTCTTAATGCATTATTGGGAGGATTAAATGAAACCATCTTCTCAGGGAGATGCTCAATGCCTGGGAGCATTATTAACATGAACACTCTGTAATCCAGAAAGGCACTGGTATTATTTATGGGAATGCCATATTTGAAATTAGATCTCTAGATACTTATCAGGGAGTATTGGAGATAGGGAAGAAATAGAGGCAAAGAGAAGAAAAAAGTCATGAGAAACAGAAAGAATGTGCAAAGAGAAAACAACACATCACTTTAAAACCTTCACAACAAAATTTGCCCTATCTTTATTTTCCTGTCTGATGTTATATTTTGCAGCATAGTGGCAATAACTTCTACTGCTTTATAGAACACTCACAATAAATGGCTTCAGAGCTTGATTTACAACCGGAGCGAAGCATGGGCACTTAATCATCCCCAGCGGCTGTTTAAGGTTCTGTATATCACTGCTCCAAGTGATTATCTGGGAACCATATCGAAAGGGCAGGGGAGCTGGCTGGTGGTTATAGAGGTGAGGCTCCGGGTACAGGGATTGGGGGTTGAAGTCTAGGCTTGTGCCAGGGGCTTTCCTTCTCAGCTCTACAGTATCTTTCTTATGAAGGAGTCAAAACTTGCTTTCCTGGCATATTGAGAACTGCAGAAAGCAATGACTAGCCCAGAAGAGCTTCAGTGCAGGAAAAGGCCTCATAACTTGCAATGTACTCAATCAGGATGCTAGCTATGCTTCTTAGAAAATCTAATAGTGAATAGCATACAGGCAACATCGTGATTTTAAAATGCCTTTTCTACATGCCCTCTTTTACTGACACTGACCTTTGGAAGAGCAAACACAGGTCATGCTCCCAGATTGCAGCACAATTTCAAATCAACTAATTGAGTGAGCTTAGCATTAGTTGCCTTCCTGGGGACTTGCTCTGAGAAGGAGGAAGTTATTCTTAGGCCCTTGGATTTCTAGCCATCAGAGGAGACTTTTTTATCTACAAGGTCTTTTTAACTTCTGGGTTAATAAGTGAGAATTTCAGAGGAGCAGCTAGCCTGGAAAGATATGATGTCAATAAAACCTTGTTCTCCAGGTCAGTACAGCCCCCTCCCTGCAAGCCCACCCTGCTTTTGTAATGACATTGCCGGAGCTCTGTGACAGCTAACATCTTCCTGATGAGCAGCCACCCAGGCACACAGGGACGTGCACTGCTGTGTTATCTCTGAGCTGAGACCCCATTACTCTTCCATCCAACCTGTGGGAAAGATGGCTTCTAACAGGCAAGTTTTTAAGGGCCTGAACACAATTTTAAGGGGACATTGATGGTGGGGAGAAAACAGCTGAGCTCTGGATGAAGTGGAATTAGAGAGTGAGTAGTGGGATATATCTGACAAGGAGATTATTAAAGGGAGAAGGGGACATAAAAGAAATATTCAAAGAACTATTTGGCTGACACACATGGCACGCCATGTACACACGCAGTGGGTCAAGGAAGCCAGAATCAAGGCACATTATAAACTCTTCTAACTTCATCCCTCATTAATCAATAGCTTTTTAGAAGCACACAACAGAGATATGTTCTATTTTACAAGATCTTTACACTGAATCAGAAATCATATCTTGAGCATTTCAGGCTTTGGATTAGGTCAAAATGGGAAAACCATCTCACTGATGGAAGAAAGGAAATGACTATCTGCCTATCTGACCTCTTCTTCTCTAGTACCTGATTTCCTCCTCACAGTTCTACAAAATACATATTATTACCAAACAAAGGAGAAAAACAAGGGTACAAGGAGTACAAATCTTGCAAGATCACAGCACTGGTAGCAGCTGAACTGGGATTCTGTTTGCCGACAGAAAGTCTCTATATGAACACTGATTTCAATGCAAGGCAGAAATGATGCCTTCGATCGCTATCTTAAATTAGGCTCAGATCAGGACCAGTTTTTAGAAAACATTTCAAGCAATATCTCCTGTCCTTTGCTGGGCTGGAATTAAAAGAAAAATCAAAGTTGTTTTTGCCATCACTGTTACTATTGTCAAATAATTAGGGCAGAGATTGGGTAAGGATTTTGAACATTTGGTTGGCTAGGTTTCTGTGAGATTGGAGCATGTGGCAACAGGATTTGTCTTTCGGGCTATGAGGTCCTTTAAAAGTATTTTGAGACCTCAAGTGACAGGTGAAGGCTTGCTTACTGATACCTCCTGGAGAGCTATTGTAAATGTCTGATTTTACACCCCTCAAATTTGGTGAATGAGTTCCAGTGATAAGCTGTCCAGCACAGTGTTTTAACTGAGAAGTTAGGTCTGAGAGCTTGCCGCTTTTAGCCACTTGCCAACTGTGTAACCTTGGAAAGATCACCTAACCTCACTAAGCCTCAATTTCATCATCTGCAAAATATGGCTATTAGTAGTGCTTACGTAAGAGCGTTACTGCCTGGCTCACGGTAAGCACTTAGTAAGCACTCAATATTGTTTGGTTTTGTGGTTGTAATAACTGTCCTTCTCTTCAGTTTATGTTTACTCATTCCCAAACTCAAAATAAAACTGATCATCACCAGAGAGATTCAGGAAATATTTTGGTGGAAAGGGCAGCCAGTTCAGCCTTTCTTGGATTTCTCTTAGCAGGCTTTGGGGGCAGGGTTACTCATGGCCCTGGTGAGAAGCCTAACATCTCCCTGGCTTGCCTCCTCTCTTCTTTCCTCACCAATATTCAGCATGGATATATTAGAAATCTTCCCTTTTCACGTCACAAGTTCTTATAACTGAGGACAATCAAACTGAATGAGGCACAGACCTCCTGCTACTTGTAAAAAGCTCTTTAACGCTCTTGCAAAAGCCAACGGCAAACCTCAATCAGTGGGCTTATTTATAGTTTGAAGAGTTATATCCCACCTATGGCCTTGGGGTCTTAATCAGAAGAAGGAACCCGCTTAATGCTCATCTCCCACTGTCAAATCATACCACAGAGCTGTGGGGGCTTTTGCAATGTTAGCCCTTGAGAGGCTGCCACAGGTCAGCAGTGACTGGTGACATTTGAAGAAGCTGCTATCTTCAGTGTATCCATCACATAAATTACTGCAAGGCGTGACAGGACAAGAAATAGCTGAACACCTTCCCAGAAACAAGGGCAAGTGGAAAAGCACCTGTCCCCTAAGATCAGACAGATTTGGGGTTGTTTTCTACCTTTGAAAATAAATATGACAGTGTTCTCACATTCACGATTGTGAAGGAAAGAAGTCAAATATCCTAGTAACATTCATTTTCCCATATCATTTAATGCCTGGGGGGTTTGGAGGTGGGATAACTGCTGTGACATGTCATTCTGAGACCGTGAGTTCAGAACTTCAGGAACCACAAAAGGCCAGATGACTGTTACCATTCAGTATGCATATTAAAGAGAGCATGAAGAAGACTTGGATTCATTTCATTACAGAATAACAAGCCTTATCAATTGGTCAGCACCCCTTTCACTTTCAAACTGAACCAACAAGTCCCTCTCCACTTTCTTCTCATTCACATCGAGAACGGAATAGGCCTTCGATGTTGAGCCTTCTGAATCATCTCAACTTCTGGTGCACCCAGCTTCCAATGCACAAGCATCACTGCCTGAGTCCCATTCTGAATAGCCTCATTGTTTACTTTGAGCCAACCTGTACCTCTTGGCTGGGAGAGGGAGTTAAAGAAAGAGTGTAGAAGCAAACAAACTTGAATTTGGACCCTGGGGCTGCTTTGCCACTTAACAACATACCAATGATTCAGGGTTTGATTGCAAGAGACTTTGGAAGCTGAATGCGGGGTCGGAATGAGAACATAAAGAGGACTCAGTGGAAAGCATAGTTCTTATGTGCAGACAGACTAGGGAATAATTCCATCACTGTTATGTATTACCCATGTACAAACATAGATCCTTGTGGGACTACAGCAGGCCTTAGAAATAGTGTATACGAAGCACTTGGCACAAAAGCACCTAACAAAGGGTAGCTATTGATGCTGATATTAGGATTCTAGACAGCCACATCAGGGGCTCTCCAAGTGAGCCCCAACTCATCTAAGGGTGCTGAAAATATGGAGGTCTTCTGAGTTATCACAATGCCCGGAAAAGGGGATACTAAGCATTCCACGGTCTTAATATGGTTCTACTGAATAAGATCGAGCAGCTCCTCCTGCCGACTGTGTACCTTCTAAGAAGCACTACGCCCAGACCTCAGGTCCCCTCCACCATGACTCATGGTGCTCATACACACGCTCATTCTCTGCCAAGAAACCCATTTGCAGTCTTTCAGAAGCTCCGTGGATATTTTAAAACATCTCACCATTCAGGGGCTGAGTGATTGGCTTCAGATGCCTTTGGGATGAGCTTGGAATTGGAAGCTCTGAGTCTGGGTTAAGTTTTCCCACTGATGAGTCATATTGCTTCTTGACTAGAAAGTGTCTTCTCCTCCTGAAACTATGTTTATGTCATTAGTAACTTAGTAATACTAAAACTCCCAAATTGTTATGAGCATTAAATAAAAAAACGTACATGGAAATGTTTGAGAACCGTAAAGACTATGCAGCTGTATAGTCTGTATATGTGCAGTATTATGTACTGTAATATAATTGGCCAGCAGCCAACTTAAGGTTCTACCCCTGAGAAATCTTACTGGTCTAAGCCATACTTCCCTGAGCCAAGTTGGAGCCTGAGGCCAAAGGAAAATGAATAATACTGATTCCTGCCTTCTTTAAAATTTGGATATGTTGGAAACAGAAAGTCAAATACTACGTGTTCTCTCTTTTAAATGGGAGCTAAATAATATGTACACATGGACATAGAATGTGAAATAACAGACACTGGAGACTCCATAAGGTGAGGGGTAGAAGGGGGAGGAGAGGTGAGAAATTACGTATTAGGTGCACTGTTCACCGTTCAAGGGATGGTTACACTAAAAGCTCAGAATTCTCTACTATACAATATATCCATGTAACAAAACTGCACTTGTACTCCCTAAATCTACAAAAATAAAAAAAGACATTTAGCAACAAAAGGTAAATGTAAGCATGCTTTCTTTACAAAGTAAAGAAATAAAATTTGAATATTTTGTTAATCAAGAATTTTTTTTCATTTTGAGTTTTTTAAATATTTTATTACAATATTTATTTTGATTACTGTGTTTCTTTGTGTCCCCTTAAATTTTACCCTATCCCTTCCCTTTACAGCCCCGAGTCTGAGGTCCTGGCTCAGACATCATCTTAAATCCAACCTTTTGGCCCTCGCTCTTTATTCTGGGGAGAAAGGACCTCCTGGATCCTTGGCCTTCTTAC
This sequence comes from Alouatta palliata, assembly GCA_004027835.1. Lineage (NCBI taxonomy): Eukaryota > Metazoa > Chordata > Mammalia > Primates > Atelidae > Alouatta > Alouatta palliata. The sequence goes on along the minus strand of PVKV010007162.1, from coordinate 58,096 downwards.
AATGGCTCTATGGACTTGAAGGTGGAATCAAATTGTTTATCAGCTTTCTTTTCTCTCTAGTAAATTACCCTAATTTAACTTATGCTTAAAGTGCTTCTTATCCCTTAAAGAACCACTTTTTCATCTAGTTTTCAACCTGATTGCTGATTTCTGAGCTTTTAATTATGAGAAACAAACAATACACTGACAAAAGAATCTTCTGTATAATTGTATATATTATGACTTGCAATGCATTTCCAATTGTTTTTCCCCCATCAAGGTACTCGGAAACCAGCTGGTCTACACAACAGTAATGGTTACTATTATAATGTATTCTGAGGCTTTTATTATCTGGATTCACCCCTACCCCCATTCTTTTCTTATATCCTGAGAATATAATAAACATAATAGGTAGAGTCAGTAAAACAAAGTGATTTCTCAGAGTCTCTCAGCCACAGCTTAGCCATTAGAGAGGAGTTTGCAGAGGACATTTACACATATGGGTAGCTCAGGGTTCTCAGCTGTATTTTTTGTAATTTTCTAGGTAAGGGAAACTTGGTAATGGCCTCAAATGCTGCAGCCCTTAAAGGGTACATCTTGTAGATGCTGACAAAGATGTGGAGAAAGGGGCCCCCTCATACTTTGTCGGAGGGGATGTAAATTAGCACAGCTACTATGGAGAACAGCATGGAGGTTCCTCAACAAACAAAAAATGGAATGTTCACATGATTCAGTAATTTCACTACTGGGTATATAGCCAAAAGAAATGAATCAATATATTAAAGAGATATCTGCACTCCCATGTTTATGGCAACACTACTAACAATAGCCAACATATGGAATCAACGTGAGTGCCCATCATCAGACAAATGGGTAAAAAAAAAAAAAAAAAAAATGTGCTATACAGCAAAAGAAACTATCAGCAGAGTAAATAGATACTTACAGAATGAGAGAAAATGTTTCCAAACAATGCGTCCTACAACGGTCTAATAGCCATCATCTATAAGGAACTTAAACAAATTTACAAGGAAGAAACAACTCCATAAAAAAGTGAGTGAAGGACATAAACAAACACCTCTCAAAAGGGAACGCTTATACACTATTGATGAGAGTGTAAATTAGTTCAAAGATTGTGGAAAACAGTGTCACAGTTCCTCAAAGACCTAAAGACAAAAATATCACTTGACCTAGTAATCCTATTACTGGAGATATACCCAAAGGAATATAAATCATTCTATTAAAGACACATGCACACGTATGTTCATTGCAGCACTATGCACAATAGCAAAGACATGAAATCAACCCAGACGCACATCAGTGATAGATTGGATATACACTATGGAATATTATGCAACCATAAAAAAGAATGAGATCATGTTCCTTTTCAGGGACAAGGATGGAGTTGGAAGCCATTGTCCTTAGGAAACTAATACAAGAACAGCAAACCAAATGCCACATTTCTTCACTTATAAGTGAGAGCTAAATAATGAGAACACATGGACATATGAAGGGGAACAACAGACATTGGAGCCTTTCAGAGAGTAAAGAGTGGGAAGAGGGAGGGCCAAGAAAAATAACTAATGAGTACCAGACCTAATTCCAGGGTGATGAAATAGTCTGTACAGCAAACCCCCATGACACAAGTTTACCTATGTAACAAACCTGCATATGTACCCCAAACTTAAAAGTTAAAAATGGAAAATATAGTATATATGTATATATACACAATAAAATATTATTCAGCCATAAAAAAGAATGAGCTCCATCCTTTGCAGAAACATGGATAGAACTGAAGGCCATTATGTTATGTGAAATAATCCAGGCACAGAAAGACAAATATTTCATGTTCTCACTCTCATGCAGGAGGTAAAAAAGTGAATCTCATGAAGATAGAAAGTAGACTGGTGGTTACCAGAGAGGGGAAGGGGAGGGGAGAGGAGGATGGAGGAGAAACAAAGAATATAATTGTGTTTACTGCCACTGAACTGTACACTAAAAAGCAGAAAAGATGTAAAATTATATATACACATATTATATATAATTATATATAATATGTATTATGTAATTTTTTACCTCAATAAAAAATGTTTACAAAAGACAATATATCTTTTGACCCAGTATCCTAGTTATTCCCCTGATTTAATTTTTTTCTTAAGAAACAACTTCCATTTACTGAGCACCAATTAGTACTCACCTATGCCCTTCATCACCCTCACTTTACAGGTGAGAAACTGAGGGTAAAAAGAATTTAAACAACTTGCTCGAGACCCCATGGCATCTTAGGAGGAGCTGGAATTGGAAGCTGCCATTGGACTTCAGAGTTTGTGCACTTAATCACGCTTCTGTTTGGCCTCTGGACACCACCAAGAAGGGCAGTTGTGATTAATTCTTGCAACAGCCCCCCATGCTAGGTATCTTATCATTTCCATTTGATACAATTGAGACTCTAGAAAGTAAAATAGCTTGACCAACTTCAACTTTTTTTACTGAGTGAAATCCAGAAAAAACAGATGTGTCCCTTTATGCTCAGATTTTCTTCTCCAGCACTGGGGCATTCATGGCAAACTGGGCTTATGACCAAGTGTGAGTCTGCAGCTTAGACAGAAGCAAGAAATGAATTTATTTTTTATTGGATCTTAAAGAGGCGAATAGTAAATTCTTGCCAATGCTGATACGAGTTTAGGTGGGAATGATCAGAGGGCTCATTGATCAACAGTGTCCCCTAGGTCTCCATTACATGGAGTTGGGATACACATTCTGCTCACTCTGGGAGAGCCAGGTTCATTTTTTGAATAAATACATGGGTGCTGATTGAATCCATCTGGTTTTGATTCAGCCTAGCAGCCTCAGAAAATGCAGAAATCAGCCAGATCTCTGCTGGGGTCCAATGTCTATGCAAGGCCAGTTTATGCTCAGGTACCCCAGGCACTGCCTATGCCTCAGTTGCCACTTTGAACCCAAGCAAACAGAGCCTGGCACGAGCCCTTGAGGGATAATGCTTCCCATTGCTCACTGTTCTGAGCTTTTATCCATGTGTCTGGGTCCAGATGAATGAGATTTACATTGTCTTAATAAATATTAACAGCCATTTTAATCTTAGTAAACCCTTCACATGAGATATTCAAATGACTTCCCAGTCATCTCAGGCCCCTGGTGAGAGTGAAGCCATCTCCTTGCAAAGCTGTGTCAGCCCTCCCAGGCCTTTTGGGCCCCATTGAGCTGGGTCTGTGTGAAAGGAAATACATTTGGGGAGAAAGCAAACAGGTGCTTAGGATAGGCATGCCATAGTTCACATTCATTGCCCCATTACCATTTTCAGATATTGGATTCCAGCCTCTGGCTGCAGTTCATTTTACCATCTGTCCTCTATTTCTTTTAACATGGGATATTTTATAGTATTAGCGATAATACTGGAAGCTAATATCTAGAGTACTTACAGTGTATCAAACAATAAACTGTGTTTTTTCAATGCATTATTTCACTCAGTCCTCCCAACCATACTATTAGATAGACATCACTCTCATTCTCACTTTACAGATGCGAAAACTGAGTCTCAGGGAAGTTGCTTGTCCAAAGTTATATAACCAGTAAACAACATGACAATATTGAAATTCAAACTCAGGCTTGTTTGCATCAAATATTTGGCTGCCAATGGAATAGCTGTGTCATTACAACCTTTTTGTTAAAAACCATAATGGTCTGGAACAAATAATACTGCACAGTTTGAAAACCGTGGAGTTGGAGAGTACAAAGAGAGAGATTACTTTAAAAAGTCTAGTGAATTAAGAGACTGTAAAGTGAATTTTTAAGTCCCTTCCCATCCATAGGATCAGACTGAATAAGCTTCACATTTATGAGCCATGAAAACTGGAAGGTAACTCAGGAATTACATAGTTCAAACTTCTTATTTCACACAAGAGGGAATTGAGAAACAGAGAGGTGAAGTAATTTGTTTGAGGTTATTATAATCATAAACATCTGGATTATTTACTAAGATATTTTTTCTTCTTCTTAACAAGACATTGTGAGATATACATTGACCAAATCCTAACACAAAATAAAATATTTTACTATGGCTCATTTCTTTATGTGTACATCCCCACTTATTGATGTTCTCTACCTCATCTGTCTTAGCAGATGGAAGTTCCAGAACAGTGAAAACAACTACGCACAGATGAAGTCAGCATAATTATTGATATGGTTTGGCTCTGATGTCCCCACCCAAATCTCATGTTGAGTTGTAATCGCCAGTGTTGGAGGTGGGGCCTGGTGGGTAGTGATTGGATCATGAGGGTGATTTCTAATGGTTAAGCACCATCACCCTAGTGCTGTCTAGTGAGAGAATTTGAGAGAGAGCTGGTTGTTTAAAAGTGTGTAGCACATTCCCGTATCTCTCTCTCCTGCTCCACTATGTGAAGATGTGCCTGCCTTTCCTTCACCTTCTGCCATGATTGTAAGTTTCCTGAGGCCTCTGTAGCCATGATTCCTATATAGCCTGCAGAACTGTGTCAATTAAACCTCTTTTCTTCATAAATTACTCAGTCTAGAGTAGTTCCTTATAGCAATGCAAGAATGGACCAATACAATTATTCTCCAGAATCATCAACACTTTCCTGTTTCAGAATCCAAAATGTTAATGTGCCATTTTTGAGAGGATAGTTGATGTCTCTAGTTTACACTGATGTCCTGCACCAATGAATTGTGTGTCTCAGAAGGAATTATTTTATGGCAGTTGGAGTAAGCTGTCTATATGTTTGCACCATTGCTAAGCATCTGGCTGAACAATGGGGTCCTCACTGGTGGGGATTGTGTGTTTTCATCACTGTCCTCATTGTCCTAAGACAAGCTCTGGCACAAAGTCTATACTCGCTGAAAGTTTGCTGAGTAAATGATAAAGATGGATGAATCTTAAGACCCAGAAATCTGTCTCATCAGTGAAGCAATGTAGTGAGAGACTCATCATTAATTATGTTAATTATGATATGATATATGATGTTATTTCATATTACAGAATAACAGAACAGAAACATGACAAGGCAACCCAGGCCCAGGTGGAGTCTCGACCAAATTCTAGACTAATAGTGTTAAAATATGCAAATACATTTCCAGGATTAGACTGCCCCATTTCAAATTATCAACCACAAAACAGCCAGTTGTCACCAAGTTGCCCTACACTGTTATCATTTTGAAGAGGAAGAGTGGTGACATGACGCAGTGAAGAGGCACTTTAGAAATTCCTTTTAATGGTTATGGGGATTGAAATATTTTTAGGTTAAATATCTCTGTGAAAGCTCAAGCCATAGGTGATGTTTTGGAAATTGATTCATTCTTTCTCATTCAACATTCATTAGATATTGTGCCATGCACCAAAGATATAAACATGCAAAAGACATGATTCCCTGTTCTCAAGGAACCTACAGTCTTGGGAGGAGGGGTAAGAATACACAAAGTAAACACACAATTACAATAAAGTCAGGTTAAGACAACTGGCTCTCACATCAAACTGCCATTGCCCAACTCCCACAGTGTATTCACTAGCTATGTAGCATGAATGAGTTCCTTTACTTCTAAAAGCCTTGGGTCTTCAAAGATAAAAGAGGGGTCATAGTGCTAATATCTATCATGCAAAGTTCTCAAGTTGGTTAGATGAGATTATATATATTAATGCTTAGCAGAGCTTGTCATAAATATTCAAAAAGCTATGATAACAGTGGCTATTACACATCCATTGTAACTGCATTAATAGAAATATAAATAGAGTTAGGGTGCCTGAGAAAAACAGGATTTGGGGGGAAGTAGAGGAAGACTATCTTCCTCAAGGACCATAAAGATGCATCAGTAGGCAGAATGTGCCTTTGAAGTTGGATGATTGGAGTTGGCATAGGGGATGGCTGTCTCTCCTTTGGGTGTCTGACAGGTAAAGTCCAAAGGATTGGAGCCATTTAAAAACCTCAGCTGTTCAAAGCAAGGCTTATATTCCCAACCAGATAGATCAGAGAATGTGAAGAAGAGCAGAAGATGAAGCAGAGGAGGAAATGCAGAAGATGGATCATAACCTTACTTTATTTCAATTGTTTTGCAGGTCATCAAATTTTTCATAAATTATCCAGTCTCAGGTCGTTCCTTATAGCAAAGCATGAATGGACTAATATAATTATTCTGCAGAATTATCCATACTTTCCTATTTCAAAATACGAAATGTTAATGTGCCATTTAATCGGGGAAGTGACATAACAGAATTTTGGAAGGGTCATCCTGGCTACGATGTAACCTAGAATGACTCAGAAGAGATGAGACTAGAGGCAGGGATGCTGGTACTGGCTAAGAAGTTGTTGCAGTAATGAAAGAGGAAATGATGAGAACCTAAACAGGTAATAGTAATGGGAGCAAAGAGAAGTGAAGAGATTTGAGAGGTTTATAAGAAGAAAGTGGTAGGACTTAACAATTAATTGGATGTGAATACCAAAGCAAGGGGCAGTCAGTCAAGGATTGCTCCTGGATTTCTGGCTTGAGAGACTCAGTGAATGAAAGAGCAGGTAGAGTGAGAAAGATGATGCTTTCCGTTTAAGATATGTCAAGTTTAATGTTCCTTACAGGTCTTTCAGGGAGAAATGTCTAGCAGGCATTTGGATAGAGATGTCTGGCACTCAGGAGAAATACAGGTTATTCAAGTCATGGAGAGGATCCAAGAAATTATTTTATGCATTGAAAATACTTGATATTAAGCCACCTACTGAATCCATTTTTGTTGCTGTTATTAAAGATGAGAACACTAAGTACAGAATACACGGTTCTTCCAAAAGATCCACCTTCAGTTTTACTAAAGTGTATGACCCACTTTGATGAATAGAATAATAACTTCTAAGGTGTCTTACAACTCTAATGTTATGATTCTATTGTTCATCTGGAATTGCCTTTTGAGGACAGCATGACTGTAGCCTTAAATCTTCCTTGGTGAACATGTGAAATTTTTTTAAATAAAAGTCCATTACATGTAAAGCCATACAAACCCAAACATGCAGTGATGATGCTTACAGCAAAGAAAAAACAAGTAAAGACACTATCTACATTTACCTACTCTGATCCCAATTGGCTGCAAACAGCAAAAGAATCTTCCTGCCGTAATGGTCTCGGTTGTCCAGCACCCCTGGGAACCCATCGATCAGAGCCCTCTTAATGCCAGGATCATCTGCCTTGAAGTTTTTGAACATGTCCAGGTTTAGCTGACGGTACTGGAAATACTGAGCCAGGAGTCTAAAGGCATCCGCTTGGTGAAACTTCCTGGCTCGGAGGAATCTCAGGATGAAGGCATCATCTGTACGTAAAAATCCAATGTCAGGCCTGGTGATGATCATGTCCCTGACTTGCTGAATATCCTGATGTAAAACATCTGGGTTTTCATTCAGTTCCAGGCGAGCTTTCTCTATAGTCTCTGGACTGAGTCCAGCCTGTAAATGGGTCATCTTGGCCAAATCTCCGTTCCAAGTGCTTAACTTCTGATATTTTGGAAGAAGAGAGATTGGTCCCATTCACCTGATGGTCTGCTGAAACTGTGGCCCATTCAACAGTGTCTTACTACCAGACTGCCCCGGAACAGACAAATAGAGTGTCGTCTTTCACATTCAGGCCCTATGTGGTAGTGTCCATCCAAAAGAGAAGCAAAACCGAGCCATTGCTTACTGAAAAACAAATACACACAAAAGAAACAAAACAGAGATGACACAAAGAAAGTCTAGGCAAAATAATTGGAGCTTAGATAGAAAAACAGTATATCAGTTTGCATGTCTGATTAAATCAGGTATCTAAAGAACAAATGATAAATTATCCTTAAAATGGGGTATTGAGCATAAGTTGATTATAGACAACTTGAATACCTAATATGCAAATATTTGAAATATGTTTGGGAACATTTTAGTTCCATTGACTAGTTAACATAACAGTGCCTGACCAGATTAGCAATAGAGTGCACTTTTATTAATTACCTTAAGAAAAAGTGAGAGGAGAGAAGGATACTTCTTGGTGACAGCATGCTTTATGGGACCACTCACAGGCTTAGATATGGCAGAGAAATTATAGCTATGGTAAAATTTATTGCTTCCCATTGGCCTCTTCTCTCAAACAGAATTATGTTTCACAGAAATGCCCCTTCCCCCACTTTTTAAAAGCCAGCCATTTGCATCTTAGCTATAAAAAAGCTTCCCCTGTTTTAACCCCACCGGTGTTTGTGACTCACAGGAGTCCTCCACCAGTGTGTATGAAGGGTGGGGGTGGGGACAGACTTATGGCTGGAAGCTTGACCTCTAATAATCAAATTCAACAATGGGCAAGGAGGCTCACAGGGACATTTACAAATGACTTTGTTATTTGCATTTGCCGTTCTTTTACTAGAAAGGCAGAGGGACTTGAGACTCTTGGTTGGTTCTCCACCAAACCCAATATCCACGTGGGTTTAAAAATTCTTCCATTGTGTATAACCTGTCTGTTCTCCTACGATGCTGTTTTACTTACGATAATTATATTTTAATCCACTCAGATACATCCTTTATGATTTCTCCACCAAAATGGCATATAGAGAAATACCCATACTGTTTGCATCTTATTTTAAATATAAATGCTTAAACTCTCAGAGACATCTGTTTGGTCTAACCTGGAAGTTCCAAAAATCAGAAGACACACTAGGTATAAATAAACTCAGAGGCAAATATTTTTCCCAGATTTCCTAAGTCAATCTTATCTGTAATAAGAGGTAGAATATATACTCCCAATGTAATCATTATTGGTAAAACTTTATCGTACAAAACAACAAATGATGATTCTTTGACTTATTTTAGGACTAACAATTTCTTAAGAGAGACAATCAGCCCACATATTTCTACTTTATATTGTCTTTGGATATGGAGGAGATAAAAGACAGTTTAAGTAAGTGGTATTCATTTTCAAGACAATAGAATAACAAAAATAATTTTATTTATAAAATGTCAGCTTCATAAAATAACTTGTAAGAAAATAGTATTTAGTTATGTGATACTCTGTAAGAAACATAAGAGTCTTCTCACTGATTTGGAGGACTCATAATAGTAAAGGAAAATAGTGTAAGAAACGATTTCCAGTATTGGAAGAAATTTCAAAACCTATTAGTTTAATGCCCACCTGATGTTAAAATTCATTCTCCAACAGCCTTTCAGAAAGCGGCCTCACCCAACATCTTTCTTCTCCAGTTCTTCCCTACATTCACTGCAATCTATTTTTGACATGCTGCTGAAACTGCTCATACCAATCAATGACATGGATGATGATATAACTTACTATCCAAACGTAGGCACTACAGGGTGCTAATAACAATGATGCTAGAACAATGGCTTCCAAGCAAACTCAGACAGTTGGTCATTCTACTAGTGGATGTCATTTTTGTTACTACAACAAATAAACAAACTTCAGTACCTACTGTAGGTGAGCTCTCACTATTTGATGTTGACTACATCATCCTTCTTAGACCTCCTTCTCCCGTTTTCCCATTTTTTCTGTGACTCTATTTACCCTTGATTTGTCACCTAGCCCTTTGTCCCTCCCTCTCCATCTTCTCTTTCCATGCTCACATCGTCAATGTTAGTGTTTTCCAAGATCCTGCCCCCATGATCCCATCTACAACTTCAGTTCTTAGCTCCCTCCTGATCTTCAAGCTCCACATTCTACATCCTACTGAACATCTCCACTTATTTGACTCACAGACAATACAAACTCAGTTTGTTCAAAACTGAGCTAATCATAGTTCCTTATACTGAATTTGCTCCTCTGCCATTGTCTTTTAGTAAATGACATCATCTTCAATGCAGTTTCCCATGCTAGAAACCGTGGAGTCAACTATTACTCCACCTCTCTCTTATCGCCCACTACCAGGCAATCACTTCCATAACATTTTTCAGATTTGCCCAATTATTTCCATATCCATTATTACTGTCTTTGTTTAAACTGCATTACTACTCATCTGTTTAGTTCTGCATCATTCTCCCTATTGGTACCCTTGCTGCCAGTCCATTCTCTGCCTTTCAACCCATTCTCTGTATTACAGTTGAAATACGCTCATGTCACTCCTTGATTAACAACTATCATTAGCATCTAGTTGCCCTAGGATAAGGTATAAAACTATGTAGCATGGTTTTAAGACCTTTCATCTTCTGCTCCCTTTATAACTCTCCAGATTTATTGTCTGATCATGCAGCCATTGGCAGTTTCTTCTCACCTTTGTGTGCCATGGTAACAGCTGCTCTCTCTCTCTCTCTCTCTCTCTCTCTCTCTCTAGAATGACCACTGATTGACTCCTCTTTGTCCTTCAGAAGTCAACTTGAAACTCATTTCCCCAGGAAATCCTTCCTGACCTTCAGAGGTCACAGTAGTCCCACATCCCTGAGCACACCATATTCTATTGCCATTTTCCTTTCTCTCGCTTTATCCAGAACACCTGACAGAGAAGGACTGGATTTAATTCATCTGTGTATCCCTGATACAGGACATGGCCCAAAGAGGGTCCACTCCATGAGCAGAGTGACTTCACTGCATTCACTACCACATCCTCAGTGCCTAGCACAGCGCCTGCCATGAAGCAGATGCTCAGTAAATAGACCTAGAATACATGAATAAAGTAGTTAAAATGTTTGAATGAACAAGTATTTCAGTACCTCCAGGACAGTCTATTCTTAAATGAGGTGTTGCAGCTGATTGATGAATGTCTTTGCTCATCTACAAAGTATTTTGTTTTTCCTGGAAAATTTAGCCTAAGCACATTGTGCTTCAGATTCTCACCTCGCTAAAGCATGCCAGGTGATGTTCACAGTTCCAAGCCACAGAGCACAGTGCATAAAGCACAAGGCACAGCAATGGCTCATTCCCTACAGATTTAAAGCTTGGAGCAAGTTACTTGCCTTACAGTTCAGGGAACTCAACAATGTTTCTGAAATAAATTACTATGGGTTCAAAAGGAAAGTTGAGATTGCATTTTTCATGGCCTGCTTCCACATATAGCTATGCCTCCAATCTATAATATCTGACACAAATTTGCTTCAATCTATGTCTTTATTTTGTGCTCAGCATACAGTAGAAGCTTCTGGGGAGAATACTCAAGCCAGGGTCACTGAGTATCATAACTTAGGATAACATAGATATTTTCTGTTAAAGGCAAATTCTTCATACCAGAAGTCTGAATAGGCTGCTACTTAAATAACAACTTCAATTGATAATATTTAAGGCGCTAGAAAGGCTATATGAAGAATGTTCACCAGGATATAGTGACTATAATATTTTGTTCACGTAAAAGATCTATTTTTCATTCAGCTTTTCCAAGTTATAAATGAACACATTGAACTTGCATCACATGAAGAACTGGAAATGATTTTCTGTGCTGGTGGTATTAATAATACCTATTTATTTATTATAGCTCTTTATTATACCCTAGGCATTTGCAGATTGTCTTTTTACAGACTACAGTATTTAATCCTCAGAACAACTGTATGAAATGAGTACATTATTGTCTTCATTTCTCAAATATGGAAACTAAGGCATATAGAGAGGTTTAATGACTACCCAAAATTACACAGCCACTAAGAGGCCGAAACTGGATTGGGCCCAAAGTAATCTTTCTCTGAGCCCATGCTCTTTACTGTTTTGCTCTTCTCTTATGTGTAGAGAAGGTTCTATTATTTATGATTATTTACGAGAAGTTTCTATTATTTACGATTTAAGACTCATGTGACCATCTGCAAGTCTCAGAATCTCACTCTGGTTCCCTAAAATTCCTTTTAAACTTACCATTTTATGAGCCTAAATATGCCAGTGGATAAATAGATTTTCTTGGCTGGCTTAATCCTGTGCCTTACAGATGTCTAGTTGCCATCTCTTCCTCCTTTCTTCATTGGAAGATGACTGTAGCTGTTGAAAACCTAGCTGTCTATGCCTTTTCCAGCTGTCACTAATTTTTGCTCTTCATTTAGATATTTCCTTTGGCAAAAATGACGCATCAAAGATCACAGATCTTGCCATTCTGTTTGACACATTGATTGCCCTGCCTAGCAGAGTGCCAAGCATGGTGTCAGCATTGAAATGTGCTTGATGATCAAAACAGGCCAGTTTAGGCAGATTCATATGAGCCTCAGAGACCATCTCCCCCCTGCGTGGTTTAGTCCCAGATGATTCTGTATTTGGAGACCATTTCAAATGCATAGAGAGTAATTCATAAACATTCTCTGGGGAGGGCAAGGTGGAGGATACCTCCTTTCACTCCAATCCACACCTTTTCCAGCAAACTAGAAAATTAGGTAGTGGTATTTTTGTATGAGAGGGAGGAAAGAAGAGTATCCATATTATGATATTTAAAATCATGTCATCTGTAGATTCTAGTTTTATATTTTATCTCAAGATTCCATTAAAAATAATATATATTTCTTCATACAGAATTTAATCTTAAGAAAGTACATCTACAAACATACACAGTATTCTTTATGAATCAGAGTCTAAGCATAAAAATACTTTCAGAGAGTATGAGAATCCAAATGAAATCAATTTGGTAATTTTGTGATCTATTATTCTCATTTATTTATTTTGTTAAAATCTTTAGACACACACATAAAATATATCAGGAAAAAATCAGAATAATATTAGCAATTCCTTATATAAAAATCTGTATATGTATGTGTGTACGTAGTATTTCAAGGCATTTTATATCTATTATCTTTTTTCTTTGTAACAATGATGCTTTGATAGACAGAAGAAAGATAATTCCCTGGGAAGAGCTGAGGTGAAATCCTGTGAAATAATGTTGGTAAAACTGCTTCTGAAAGGAAAAAAATCTACTTTACATTAACTGTAATATTCTTGTTGATATAATTATGCTGTCTCCAGGTAAATATTTGGGGTACATAACAGCTAAGTCAGATAATGAGCTAGTTTTAAAGTTGGAAAACCAACAAATATTCATGGAGTATTATTAGGTGCCAAGGTCTTTGATATTATATAATCTAATTTCCACACCGATCTTTAAAGCTATGTTGTTACTTATTAGATGAAAGGATAAATCTGAGATCTAGTTATGGCTGAAAGACAAAGATTTACACTCAAACCTACTTGTCCCACGTTTTTTCCAAGACTCTGTTCTGCCTCTTCAAGTAGGTACCTTCTTTAACATCACTCTGAGTATCAGTGCCCTCACACTCAACTACACTCACACAATAGACAAACATCCACATCCTACCAGTCCTAAAGGACACCATTTAAGAGATGTTGTAAAATTGCCAAAATTTGGGGAGAAAATGGAATATTGTTGGCATGATCAGAAAGATAAAATCTGTAAATCTAAATATTTGAAATATAAGAATCAATAACTGCTGAACAATACCTCAAATTTGCATGGCTTCTGGGTGTTCTTAGTAATATAAAGAACAGTTTTTAAGCACATATAAATTTTAATTAATACAAAAATAAAATAAGAAACTATACCCATATTTGTTTTGTGGGCTTCTCTTACAAGAAAAGGATGAAAAGTTAATCTCAGCGACAACACTTTGTACATGAAAGTCTAACCAACTATCTCATCTATTGGTATGTGTGAAGTTATGTTTCAAATTTTCAATATATACTGAATTGGGTTAACCCTTATAGCTCTTTACCTTGCTAAAACCTTACTACGAATTTTTAAATTGAATATGTATTTTTACCTAGGAATGCCAAAGGAATGTTTATACTGAATAAAATAAAAATAGATGCTGCTGATACGTCTAAACCAAAACTGAAAATCACAGTGACCAAAAATCTTTCTAAGTGAAACTCTATTTGAAATCTTTCTTGAAAGATAATACACTCCCTCACGCACAGCCTATTGAACCTACATTTAAATCTCAGAGTCTGGTTGATTACATGTTCCATGGTGCTGACCAGAAGGAGTCTTTTTTTCCAATCGATGAATTTTCAAATTGGCCATTATGGTTTGTAGGAGTTCTGCATGAGTACTGGCTAAGGATCATCAGACCTGTGGGTAACAAAGTGACCCTGAATTCACTGACTTTCTTTAAATGTTAGCCAACTTACAGGTATGAACTATCTGTAGCAGGGACAGGGAGAGTTGTCTGGAAGGACAGAGAGGAGACTCTAAATTATCTGAAAGTGTGGTGTCACCAGAACTTATCCTGTGCTTCACAGTCCACCTTCCATCACATTTAGCTCAGTCCTAGCCTAGGACTAACTCTTGCCACATAAATACTCATTGTGCAGACTCCCTTGGCTCCCTTTAAAACAGCAAAAAAACACACTATCATTTGCTCCCATTTGCTCCTGCTCTTAATAAATATTAAAAGTAGATTGAAATAAGTTCCATCAGAGTAGAGACACTGAAAACCTATAACCACAATAGATGCCAGGTCAGAATTAGAATACACTTTGATTCAGGGAAGATGGGTCTATGTGACAGAGGATTCTAGAACCATTTTGCAGTTTTCTTTGGGACGAATAATGCAAGGAGTTGAGGGGGAAGCCAACTTATAGAGAAAGTATGGGATTTTTTTCCTCTCACTGTGTTTGATAGAAAAAGTCTTTAATTGAAGTAGCATTTACCTTACACCTCAGTGTATTTTAAATAAAGAAAATATATAGGGAAAAAATTGATGAGTCCTAGAACATTAGATTGGGATGTTTCACAGGCTATTCAACTATCTCCACAAGAAGTCATTGGCAGTTGGTACTCCCATTTTTAAAACAGATTAGTTGTGCTTCTTAGGGTTATCAATGGGAAGAGAAAGAAAAAAAAAAAAAAAACCTCTTGACCTATCTGTCATCAAAGGGAAAGAGCATTTCTCTAAGAATAGACTCTCTTTTTTAAGTAAGAGAACATAAAGGAATGTAAGAAAGGCAGAACTCACCCCAAAACGACCATTAACTCTCTTTGCCCCCTTTTCTACTAAATGTTTTCCCAGCAGATCCATGTAACTGTGACCCTTCTGGATGTGACTGCACAGGCAATGGCAGCAGCAGGAATCACAGCTAAGAAAACCGCCTGGGAAAAGTAAAGCACAGCAGCATGCTTAAGAGTGAGGTGGGAGGAAAGAAGCTATTTTTATAACTTTCTCCTCAATTAGAAATAGAATTTCTGAGCTCTTATTGCCTCAGAACATGAGGTGGTTTTTGTTTGTTTTAGGATGAGTGTCATTATTTAATAGTCAGACATAAAAGTGAGAATGTTTAAAAAGAAAACTTTTCTTTGCCCTTGCTTCTCAAAGGGTAGTCCACGCATCAGCAATTGCAGCAGCACCCAGAAGCTTGTTAGCGGCAGCAGGTCAGGACTTACCTAGGCCTACTGAACGGGTAACAGAATCCCCAGGCAATTTCTATGCAAATTAATGTTTGAGAAAAGCTGGTCTAGAAGATTTATAATGACCCAGAGGTGTTGAGAGGTAGGTTAATTGCCTCTGAGGCCAGAACTCACACTGTCTGTGGACAGCCGTACTACACCGTCCAAGAGGAACATAAAAGCACCCACAATGTGTTCTTTACCTACGGAGCAATGACACTCAACAATAGCTTATCGGATCACCCAGCTAATTACTCTCACTATGTTTGCGTGCTCTATATATCAACCACAAAAGGAGAAAGGGAGGGAAATTTAGAGAGAGGGAGAGAAAGGAGGAGGGAAGAAGAGAAAAAGAAAGAGAAAAATCTTACATGTTTTGTTTATTTTGTTTTATTTTGACCACACATTAAAGAAGCTTTTTATGTATGGTTCCTGTAATTTAACACCCACCCCCATCATGCTATTCCCAGGCCCATAACTTCCCTCCTACTTCCTCCAAAACTATAAAATAATGAACATTGAATAAGCTATGTAAATGACACATATAAATGTATGGAACTTTGCCTAAGACCTTTGATACTATTTAAGAAGCATAGATGGAAAAAGAGTCCTCAGTGGTCTGCACAATATTCGGGAACTGGAGATTTGGCTAAAAGCATCCTGGAAACAAGAGCAGATCATCTCAAACACATGTGGAGAAATTTCTGCTGGCTCAGAAATCAGGAAGCAGGAAAGCTCACAGGAAATTAGTCTACCACATGGAAAACTTTCTCTGATACTCCGTGTCACAGAACAGGTGCATAAAGCTACAGAGCCTAGGGCAACCTGACCTGAGAAGATATTAAAAAGGGCTGTGGGAGGCATCAGAGATAGGGAAGAATAATGAACCTATTATCTGAATAAATGAAAGCTTTTTATGGGGCAGGGGATGTTTTGCCAGTTCATTTTCAATCCATAAAGAATCAAGCAAAAGAACATAAAGTTATCTTTAAGCTGAGAAAAACTTAGGTTGGCAATTAAGCATAGTTTCAATAAAGAGATATAACATCACTTAGAGGTTGCAGAATTGTCAAAATTCACACTGTGGACCTTCTCCTGAAACAGCTTTATTCCAGTAATATCTGGATAAAATGAACAATAATCAAAACAAGTAATATTTGGGAGAAGGTCGAAAAGAAGGTCTCTCTTGGCAATGTTGAGGACATATCTCTGGACTGAGTGCATACAATCAAGCTTCACATTTTGTATGCTCATTCTGCTGTCCTGCCTCCTCTGTCTGAGTCACTGTGTAACAGGGACAGTAGAGAAGATCAAAGTCAGCCTGGATCCATTTACTAAGGGTGGAAGGCTCTGCTATCAGGGAGTATGGAAAGTTGTGAACAGACTTCTTAGAGATAATAAAGTGCCTTTCTTTGTTTAAAAAAAAATCCTTCAGAAGTGAGCAAGCACTGTCTATTCTGAAGAGTTCAAGACTTTGCCTTTTGGGAAATGAAAGACCTTCCAGCTTTGTACTCCATGATTCTAAAATGATGCACTTTTCTATAAGCATGTCTACAAAAATATATGCTGACACTCTGCAGGAAAACGTTTTCTGTTCACCTTTAAATTCATTACAAAAATGAGTAATTTCTGTTATTGAAAATATTTTTAAAGGCAAAATAGCTCTCAATACAAAACATTTAAGTAAGGAAGCCAGGATACTGGCATTCTATAAAAATTAATAAGCTCAGCATAACATTTCAGTCAGGAAAAGTCATTGCTTACAGACAGATGCCTATAAATCTCACTGAAACAGCATTGTTTCATAATTTCCCCAGCCCCAAGAGATTGTATTAAGCACAGGAAGAGAGAAGCTCTAGAGGCACTGGATTCCTGGCCTGCATTTCTGGTGTGAAGCAGCTAGAATTGGCAATATGTACACTTTTAAAAATTGTCTGAGCTGAACCATTCTTTGCAGACAGAAAAGAGAGTTTTAAGAATTTTCTTTTTCAGGGATTTTTAAGAGGTCTTGTTTACTGTGGATATTACCAAACCGAGGAACATTATGTGAATGACCAAATTTTCTTCTATAAAATCCATTTCGCCACATATTTTGCTAGTTTTCTTGTTTGGGATTCAAACGTGAATGAATTTTAGAGGCAGGTGAAATTACATCTAAATAATTAGTAGCAGTAATTAACTTTTGACACAATGCTACAATTCCTCATTCTCAAAGACAATTAAGTATGAATTCTTCCTCAAAACTTCTTCCAGAAGATTCATATTTGTGACTGTCTTTTTTTTCGACGGTGCCTATAATGGTGAGCAAGCTGGTTTAGATGAAACTTGTTTCACTGTTTTTAAGAAACAGAACAAATGCACAAGGGCAATTTTAAAATCAAGCTTTTCTGTGCTCTGGTTTAAACTTTCTTGTCACATATGACCTATCATTTCCATTTAAATAACCTCATTTTTTATTAAGATGTTAATTTCATGAAAAATAACTTGTCAAAAAACACCAATGTTACTGCTCAGTAAAAAATCAATTAAATGAGCACCCAGCAAAAGATTTTTATTTATGACAGGCTCAGGCACTTATTTGCTGGTGCTTGTTAGCTCTTATAAAACAGATGATCCTGGCTAAATCAAATAGCACTATGACTTGGGCTTAAGGTTTCGGGTTCAAATTAATCAGACACTTGAAAGATGTTCCAACTTCCCTTCAGCCGAGATAAAAAATGATAGCACTCTAAAAGCAGAGTCTGGCAGAACAGAGTTACATAAAATGCCTTTTCAATTTTTGCTATTACCCTTTACTATTATAGGAAAATGGTGTTTTCACCTGATTACTGAGAAAGCACACAAAAATCTCGCCTTCCAAATCTGAGCCAGTCTTTGACTCGTGATGAACAAAGCAAGGCCATCTGCTATGAATATCATTACTACTTTGGCCATTTGGGCAAAGGATCTATCTTCTTTGCTTCAAAGAGAGGTTTAAGATTGGAACATTGAAATGAAATAGGTAGACAGAAAGAACACTGGAAAAAAATAGTTCATTTGAATGAGAGCTCCCTTTCTTAGGCTATCATTACCATTATTTTAATTTTTATTATGGCCACAGAGTTAACCTTTGGGGTCCCTATTTTACAAAACATTTTAGCTTAAAAAAACTTAATTCCAGAGTTTCTGCATTAAACACTTAGGAAGGGAAACGGACGTGTGGGTGAATATGAGTCATCAGTCACCCCCACCCTGTTTCCTGGTGATTCTCCATCGGAAAACCAGAAACAGGTTGAGCTTACATTTCTATTTGTCTGGAATCACATTATGCCCTAGGCCATGTTAATTTCCTCAACTAAACAGTCTCTAATCTGCTGAAAGGCAGCTGGCTAACTGCTGGTGTCTGGCAAGTGCCCCATCTGTCCCCTTGCCTGGGGTCTCTCCCTCCTGCCTTCACTTTCCGTTTCTCTCAAACAGGCGTCTCTCTTTGTTTTCAGGGGTTCGTTCACCTGAACTTTCCTTCCTATGCCTGTCAACTTGAGCTCTTTCCCTCTACCCTGCGGACCTCGGGCTTTGTCTAAGTGGCAAGACACAGTTGTGTGACTGTAGTTACCGCGCTGGTGATGGTGGCGATGATGACGGTGATGGTGGAGATGGGGGTGCTGATGGTGTAAGGGGGCGCAGGCTGAGCGGGCGCCGGGAGGAGGATGGACCGCGGAGGCGGCGGGGAGCGGGTGCGGGGCGGAAGGAATGGAGTGCAGAGGGATTGCAGATGGGAGCTGTCCACATACCAAAGTGCTGAAACGCCGCAGCCATGGCCTCGCACGAGAGGGGGAAAGGCGGGGAGGCTCTGCAAATACAGAGGGGAGAAAAAAGGCAACAAATACCTTCACACGGCTGCCCAGCCTTGCTTTGGGAATGTATTTCTGCAGGTGTCCTCGCTGCTGAACTGGGTGGGTGAGATCCCCTATTCTGGCAGGTTCGGGCTCAGATTTCTCTAGAAAGCTGTGAATGAGAGCTTGGGCTCCACACAGGGCTGTGATTTTGGTAGGAGGCGTGTGCGCCCGATCTCTGTCCTTCTATACGGAGCCTAGCTTTCCCCTGGGTCCTAAATACCTCCGTACGACAGCCCTCCCTGGTGCCGTCGAGAGGTAACAAGAATTTTTTGTAATTTTGCTAACATCTGGGCCAAAAAGTACCGGAGCCATCACTCACAACACAACCTTAAAAATAGAATCTTTCAAACGGATTAATGAAAGCGCAAAAGCAGACGTGTGTGTGTGTGTGTGTGTGTTTGTGTGTTTGTGTGTGTAAATCTGACAGATAAGTATCACAAACCTATGGAAAAAAAGGATAAATTATTTTACTAACAGGTGGTGTTAAGAAAATAAACTATTTGAAGAGACTCAGATCAAAGTCTCATTTCACCAAAATAAATTACATATAGATGTGTTCATCAAAAACGTATAATTTAAAAATATGACAAGAACAGAAACATTTTACCGATCTCAAAATAGGGAAAGTTTTCTAAGCACAAGAGGAATAGAAAACATAAAAAAGAAAAAGATCAGTAAGTTTGAGTGTATAAAGACACTTCTGAATGTCAATATGTAAAAAAGTAAATACAAATTACCACTTTAAGAAATCGTATCAAGTAGAGGTTTCATACACAAAGTATCACATAAAAGAAAAAAACACTAACAGCCTCTTAGAAAAAAAGGAGGAATGTTAAATGGCAAAGAATTCACAGAAGAAATGGGGACGCATAATAAACACACTTTTAATATCAGTCTCACCTGTAAATGGAAATATGCAGTTTAATATGGCAATTTGGGCTAAAGTTTTAAATATACATATCTCATATTATTGGAATAATAGTGAGAAAGCATATTATCACAAGTCTATTTCACAACGTATATCCAGCATTTAAATCCACTAACTTCACTTCTAGTACCTTATGCTAGGGATATATTCAGATATGAAAAGATTTATATGTATAAGTTTCATTTATGATCACATAAGTTGTCAAAAATTAAAAAACATTAATTTTTTATATAGCCTGTAATGTTTATAGCTATTAAACATATTTTTGAAAACTGTTTAAGGCCAAAAAAGAAATGCTTGCAAAATGTTAAATTAAGAAAAGCAAGATACTACATAGAGCATTCCCATTTTCCCCCCGTTTTCAAATGAATTAGATCATTACGAGTAAATATTCTTTTTGCCAAGGTAACATGACTTTCTTATTTGTATTTGCCTGAAGTTTTCACATTAATAAAATGTTAGAAAACTTAAGAAACATTTTAAGCAATCTTTCTATCATATATTTCAAAGACTTTAAAGTCATCAGAATTCTTCCAACTCTGACGTAGTATTATATATTTACTTATTTGTTTAGTCATTCTCTCTGAAAAAATGTGACTACCATGTGGCAGATAATTTAGCTGTTTGCTCACTACTGCTTCCCAAGCACTTACAAATATGCCTGGAACAACACAGTTCTTAGTTTATACATCCCCAGAATGAGAGACTCCACATCTGGACATGATGTAGAGATAAGACAACCACCTAAAACTTAGAGATTCAAAACTGAGAAATGGTTGCAGCAAGTGAAGAAATTTTTGGAGATGGGTTGGGTGTGACATATGGGTGGTAAGTTCTATGTTCTATGGCTCCATGGGGGCTAATATATGTTTGATAACCACAAGAGCAGATTATTGCAGAAATATTAACTGATTATCCAATATCCTGATGCGTGCCCACACTTCCCAGCCCCATTACATGTGGGCAGGGCCATGGGCTTACTCTGGTCATGGGCTATAACAATTCCTTACTTAGTCCCTGGGTGACTAAGTGGAACACCATATTATCTAGCCCCGTCTTCATTCCAAATTTCCATTCCCACTGTGAACAAAGAAGAGGCCATTTTTATGGGAAGTCACTGGGGCTGCAGAGTTAATTTGTTCTTCCAGCATTACCTAGCCTATCTTGACTAATTCAAACTTATTAAAGCGGCCTGCACATTAGATAATAGAAATATTAATGACAATGTCTTATGTGCTAAAAAACTACAGGTAAGACAAAATGTGGTCCAGTTAACTAGAATATTCTTACTTCTACAATTTGACATTATTCCTCACACATTTTCTTGGCTCCTAAACATCCGTGCTACTCAAGTGTTCAACAATGTGCTGTTTCACCATTGTAAAATCATCCTAACACCTCCTTCATGAATATTGGTATTTCTCTGGGTATTAAAACCATTATTCCTGGACTCAACTTCAGTGCACCCTCATATGGACAGAGCCTTTACCTGTCACTGGTTAACACACAGAAGGCACTCTCCATGTACTCAAACCAAATCACAGCAAACCCAACATTAATAGTGCCTCTTAATGGAGTACAGAAATGAGTAACTAAGTGGGGTGTGCCAGGAGCAAGGTCAGGCAACATAAAAGATGCTTGTAAGCAGGCCAGGCCTTTACTCTTGTCAGTGACTGTTTATGCACAAAGAAGTCCATGGAGGAATCCTAGCAAACAAATATGTAGGCAATGTCAATCAGGGTAAGTGAAGCAAAGGAACCTACTGAATGATTATATTCTAATCTTTTCTGTGCAAGGGACTTATATGCCTATTGAAGTACCCCAGTGTCCTTTGGAATGACATTAAAAAGTATAAAATCAGCTGGGCATGGTGGCTTATGCAAAGTCGGAGCGAGTAGATCATGAGGTCAGGAGATCAAGGCCATCCTGGCCAACATGGTGAAACCCCGTCTCCACTAAAAATACACAAATTAGTTGGGCATGGTTGTGAATGCCTATAATCCCAGCTACTCAGGAGGCTGTGGCAGGAGAATCGCTTGAACCAGGGAGTCAGAGGTTGCAATGAGCCAAAATCATGCCACTGCACTACAGCCTGGTGACAATGTGAGACTCTACTTAAAAAAAAAAAAAAAAAAAAAAAGTGTAAAATCTAATTAAGTTCACATCTAGCCAATTTCCGAAGTAAGGCAGTTGCAAACAAGTGTTTACAAACAGGATGAGGCATTCTTTACAGTATTTTGAAACATACATTCCTGAGGGATGTGCTAGTTTGGACTTACTTCTTCCCGTAGATGATTGAAAGTTCAAGTCTTATTTTAATTCTCTAAGGCTCCACAGACTCTTTTTTTACTCCAGCCTCATAGTTTCCTTGGAAGTATAACTCTCTGAAGACCTTAGAGGTGTAACTTCCATCTGACTTAATCAGCCTCCAGTAGCCACACCACGGGTCTTTGGAGGCACGGAGCTTAGATCTGCTATATTTATTTGCTTTTTCACCTCTATATCTTTCATGATTTATGCGAGTCTCTCTGGAGTAGCAAGTGGTAAGGCCAGATCCTTTACCTGATCTCTTCCTTGAGACATTCTAAACCAGAGAGATTTTAAGTAGACATGAAGGTCACACCCTTAATCTGACTCTTGGCAAAAACATTTAGTTTTAAAAGACTTTGCCTCAAATGCTTAATTTCATCTCCTTCTTTTGGGAGCAAAAATGGATTGGATTTTCTGACATGGCAAGACCTTGGAATTCTGGAAGTATCTATTCTTCATTTCCACTTTAAAAACCAGGCTTTTCTTTCCTTATTGTCTTGCAAAAGCAGCAAGTAATACCCAAGACACACTACTGACATTTTGGTTTTTACCCACTTCTCACTAAAAATGTGAATTCTTTAAGTACATGATATTTTTGTATGATTGACACATAATAATTACATACATTTATGGTGTACAATATGATGTTTTGATACATATATTCATTGTGTAATGACAAAATCAGGATAATCAGCATATTTGTCACCTTAAACATTTACTTTTTCCTTTGTAATGAGAACATTCAAAAACTTGTCTTCTAGCTATTTTGAAATATACAATACATTATTGTTAACCCTAGTCATCCTGCTATAACAGTGGAACACCAGAACTTACTCCTCCTCTCTAACTGTAATTTTGCATCTGTGGCCAATCTCTCACTGTTCTACCCTCTCCATCCTGTGATAACCACTATTCTACTTTCTACTTCTACGACAACAACTGTTTAGATTCCACAGATGGCTGAGACCATGAGATATTTTTCTTTCTGTGCCTGACTTATTTCACTTAACATAATGTCCTTCAGGTTTATCTATGTTGCCACAAATGACAGGATTTCGTTCTTCATTATGGCTAAATAGTATTCCATTGTGTACATATGCTACTTTTTAAAAACCCATTTACTTGTCGATAGACACTTAGACTGATTCCATATATTGGAATATGGAATAACTTACTTCTAAGTTATGGCAGGCGACCATTTTACCAAATGTTTTATAACTGCACAATACAAATTGCTATCTTTCCTAACTTTGATATCAGCTTCCTAACCACATGTTGCCAACCACAAACTCAACACTACACAATTTATTTTTTAATTCAGCACTTCACTTTCAGGACATGATAGGCTATGCTTCAATAATAAATAAACCCAAAGATCTCAGAGGCTTAATACAACAAAGTTTAATTTGTCAGGGAGGTTCAATGCTAGGTTGGTAGGGAGATGACGTATAGGGCAAGAGAAGATCTTTACTCCACAAACTCAGGAAAGTTCTATCATTTTGAAAGCTATCACAGTGGGGGAAATGTATACATGAGAACTCTCACTCACTCCTAGAAGTGACATACGTCATTCTACTCATAGCCCATTGACCAGTATAAGTCATTTGGTCCTACTTAAATGCATGGAGCTGGAAAAGGTGGCAGTATTTGATATGAAGTAGACTTTCAAGAGGAAGTACAAACTCGAGCATAATTCTGCAATATTTGAAAGACTAAAAGCTTGAGACTAAAAGCAAAGATCTAATTAATGCTGCATCATTGAATACTGATACTCATCCCAGAGGACCATTGTGCAGCATCAAACAGCAGGACGTGCTCAAGGTTGGAAATTCTTGACAGAAGAGGAGAGTAAAGTAATTCAACGTGTAACGAATGTCTACAGTAAATCAAACAGGGAGGCATAACCACTCTTATCAAAATGATCAGTTCTATAACTTGAAAGCAAAGGAGATCAGTAACTTACATCAGAATGGTGAAGGAAGAAGCATGGAATTTGGAGACAGAATACTTTGGTTCAAAACTTATTTAGCTGTGGGATCGCAGATAAATTGCTACAGTAAAGACATGTTTTCTGTCTGGCCAGTACTCCTCTGGAGGAACTCCTTTTCCCCCATTATCCAATATTCCTGTCCAGAGCATGTCATGGGAGGCACTTGGCACTTGGATCACTCATTGCTGCACAGCATCACCAGGTAGAAGGGAATGAAGCCAGGGGGTGTTTGGAGACCTATGAAAACAGAGTACTATAGTTTCCATTTCCTATCCCAAGGTTTTTGTTCCTACAACTTTTCCTTCAATTATCTGAGCCACACAAGGTAACCCATCAAGCCAATTTGAATTGGAATTCTATCACTGACATTACAATAGTTCTGCTTAATTAGATTAATTAGGCTGATTTCTCTGAAACACTTTGAGGACACCATAATTTCCCTATGACACCTGCTTCTATGGGAAAGGTCTACTCCCCAAAGAATAGGTTCTCTTACTGAACACTTAACCTTAAGAGGAGGAAATGATAAGTAGCATGTTGCAACTGGCATTGCCCAGACTACAATTTTTCTAGAAGCCTTCTTATCATTTGGTGATATTACTTTGGAAGAATCCTAACCTTTTCTACACAATTCTCCCTTTTGTTAGGGCAAAAAGAAGCAACTATTAGAAACTATGCACTTTAATTCCCATAAAACCTCTCCAAAATGTAAGTATGTTTTTGAGAGACGTTATTGATTATGTCATAATAACTATGTGTTAGTCCCTTTCAGATTGGAAAGGGAAAGTAGAGGGAAGAAGAGAAAAAGAAGCAGCTGGTAGAAGCAGGGGAAATGGTGTGAGATGTCACAATAGAACCTGATTAAAAGATCACAGGAGCTGGCATTGAGATATGACAACTTTTAGTTCTCCAAGAAGTCTGACAGCCCAATCCTTCTGAGATGCAGAAGTCTGGGCAATGCCAGATACAACTTGCTACTTACCATTTCCTCCTCTTAAGGCTAGGTGTTCAATAAGAGAATCTATTCTTTGGGGAGTAGACTTTTCCCATAGAAACACTGCTAAGGAAATAGACGAGTAAGGAAATAGATCCATACTTCAGTTACTTTATCAGATGGGAATGTATTATACAGATACACAGTTTATAGTAATAGTAATAATAATAATAGCTAAAACTTATTAATGTTTCCCCATGTATAAGCATTATTACAAGAACTTTTCAAGCAATATGTCATTGAATCCTCACAGCAATTCCATGAGGGAGTACTTGTATTGTCCCCATTTTTCCAGGAAAACTGAGTCATAAAGAAGTTAAATAACATGCCTGAATTATTTGGGCAGCTGGGATTGTAATCCATGTCTTCTTGTTCTTAAGGTCAATGCTCCAAACCACTGTTCTGCTATATTATCTGCATCCCAGAAGGATTGTGCTATCAGGCCTCTTAGAGAACTAAAAGTTGTCGTATCTCAATGCTAGCTCCTGTGATCTTGTAATCAGGTTCTATTGTGGCATCTCCCATCATTTCCCCTGCTTCTACCAGCTGCTTCTTTTTCTCTTCTTCCCTCTACCTCATGATTCCTGCTTTCTTATGGTCTCTGCTACTCAAGCCTTAAGCCTACTGCCACTTACCCCTGCAACTTTCTCCTTCTGTTTTCTATTTTCTGAGATTCTCTTTGTATGTTGCCTTCAAACTTTTTTAGAACCACAGTCTGTTTGGTTTATTTAGTCATTATCAGGTGAGGAGTGTCCTCTCAGAGAAGATGCTTTCATAGGCCTCCCATTGCCAGCAGCCTTTTGCTCAGCACCAGCCTTTGTTCTAATTAACAGTGGAGGTGACATGTTTGTAATGAAACATCCATCAACACTTTTCTCAAAAGGGATTACAAAAGGTGTTCAGAACTTCATGGTGTGTTAGTTATTTGTTGCTACATGAAGATCTTTGCAATTTTTAAGACTAAAATTGGCAAGCCAGTCACTTGGAAGTTTTCCTAGGATTTGAGATGTAGGAGTAGAGTGTTTATGAGGCTGGAGTGTCCAAAATGATCTCCAGTCAGAAGGGCAGATTGGGATACAGGAAATAAGTGCATGCCTTGAAGATGCAGCATGCAGCAAGAGGGCCTTGGATATCTAGTGGGATGGGGTAGGAAATGTGGCAGAAACACAGAAAGAGATGAACCAGCAAAGGGAAGGGCACTGTGCACTAGGTAGTATGTTAGGGCCGTCATGAGAAAATACCCCACGTTTTGTGGCTTTATACAACAGAAATTTATTTTCTAACAATTCTGGAGGTTAGAAGCCCAAGATAAGGGTGCCAGCATGATTGATTTCTGATGAGGGCTTTCTCTGTTTTGCGGATAGTAGCTTCTTCCTGTGTCCTCACATGGTCTTTTCTCTGTGATATGCATATTCCTAATGTCTGTTTCTCTACTTATGAGAATATCAGTCCTATTACAGTAGGGCTCCACCCTTATGACCTCGTTTAATCTTAATTACTTCCTTAGAGGCCCCATTTCCAAGCACCATCACATTGAGGGTTAGAGCTTCAGCATATGAATTTGGGAGACATAATTAAGTCCATAATACACCCAAATGCATTTCCTTACCCTTTAGGTTATGAACAGCCCTGTACTCTTCCTTCTCATACAGCTTAACAATTAGTGTAGCCTTTCAATATATCTCATTTCAGGAATAAAGAAAAAATTACATTTCTTTGAAGTTTTCTGGAGATTTTTGTAATGATGCTGTTTATTCTGCTCAAAAGAGAACTATATAGGATAAATGTAGGAAATTCAAGTTTCTGGGTGTAGATTTAAGGAGCATTGTCTCCAACAATGAAAAGCACATGCTTATCTCAAATGAGGTTTAAAGCCATTTGGGAAAAAAGACTATGAAGATGCGTTTGTATACATTAATAAGTTAATTACTACCAAGCACAGTGGCTCAGGTCCGCAGTCCCAGCACTTTGGGAGGCCTAGTTGGGTGGATTGCTTGAGGCCAGGGGTAGAAGACCATATGAGACAACATAATGAGACCTCATCTCTACAAAAAAATACACCAAAAAAGCTAATGACCATTTATGATGGCTAAAGTATTTTGAAGAATATGAGAATATTCCAAAACATCCTCTTTTCTTGAGCTATTACATTTGCAAATAAGGGGCTTTGTTGCCACTAATGAAGCAAAGGTGCAGGGAAATGTATATCTAGTTTCTTTACACAGATATTTTATGGACATGTGTTAATGCAGATATTTAATGGTCTTACTATTTTCATTTATTTTCTTTTTTAATTTCAATATAAAGTCATAAAGAGGTTAAGTAACATGCCTGAATTATCTGAGCAGCTGGGATTCTAACCCATGTCTGCCTGTTCCCAGGGTTAATTCTCTGAACCACTATTCTACTATACTATGTGAACCCCAGAAAGACTGGGCTATCAGGCCTCCTGGAGCACTAAAAGTTGTATCTCAGTGTCAGTTCCTGTGATGTTAATAAGGTTCTATTATGGCATCTCCCACCATTTCCCCCGCTTCTACCAGTTGCTTCTTTTTCTATTCTTATAAAACTTACAATAAAATGTAGCATAAATTTCTAATAAAATGTATAAAACTTAAATAACTTGTCAATATCAAATGTCAGTAGTCTCATTTTTTAAATGGATTCAGTAGAAATTTGACATTATTTTGAATCCCAAAAAAGTTTATCTAATATAGAAGATAAACTGCAGCAAGTGAGCATTTAATTAGGTTTGTTACTTACTATCCATCAATTTAAAAATTTATCGTTTTCCCCTTATGCTTTGAATAATATGAATAACAATATATGAGAAAAATATTTAAGTTACGCTGATTTTTTATCTAATTTAAAATAACATTTAAAATTCACATTCTTTCTTTTTTCATGTAATTTTACACCTCCATAACAAATACTATCATATTAGATAAGGCCTCATTTCTCCTAATGACAATTAATCAATTTCAAAATTAGTATTATTTCTGAAATTCATTAAGCTTGCCAAAAATTTTATTGAGACTCTGAAACTGCATAAAATATTTACTAGGTTTTAAAATCATGTTTAACATATTTATTATACAGATGTATTCATAAATAAATATTAAATCAATCAAACATCTAACTTACATATATATCCTATAACACTGATAGCTCAAATTACATTCTTGTAATGTAGTTCAAGTTTACATCCTTCTGGCCTCCCAAAGCTTTCAGTGGATATCTTAACAGGACATCAGAGGAGAGTTATGGTTTGGCAAATGAATGCTACAAATCACCTACAAATGCATTTCAGCCACTGTGAGTTCCTCTTTCTGTAAAATCTGAATACAGTTATTTAAATTTTGTGGAATTATTACTGCAGGTCCTTTTAGCTACTACAAGAGTTTGGTTTTAACATTTGTAACTTGCAAGTCAGTACTCTGGGAGATCATTAGAAAAAGAGGGAATTGGTCTTTGGGAATAAGAAAAGAAATGTAAAGCAAAAGACAGAGAGGGGCAGAGTTTTTCATGACGACTTGGGAGAGATGAGGAAATTAAGGCACCTCTGGCCAAGAATGGCCTTCGCCTCGCTGCCTGATAGGAAGCTGGAGCTGGGATGCAAGATAAGAGCCAGCTCTGAGTAGGTGCTTGTGATGACATCACCAAGCAGAGCTGTAAGGTAAGGAGGAAGAAAGTGGGGCAGGTATATACACTCAGGTCTTTTTACACTCCAGATTTTTTCATTCATACCTCAGAGGCTAAGTCAGTGCAAACGGGAGGTTCTGGCTCCCAAACTCTAGAAGCTAGAGCTGCAATTTGATTGGCCCGCTCTGGCCAGTGACTCTCTCAGCCACATGCCATCTCTGGTGACCCGGTTCTACACAGGTGATGCCGACCAGTCAGTGAGGATGCCTGACCCATTGCTGTGGCCTCTGTCCCAAGCTTAGGCTGTCAGTGCTCCAGTGCTCACCAACAGCTCCACCCAGAGGCCCCAGGATCATGGGATTAGGAAGGCAACAACTATCCTCAAGTCCTAAGCAAAGCCACCCTCAGTGATTCCAAGATAACCATCTCTTCTGAGGGAGAACCTCTGAGTCATTCTACAGGGTACAGCCCTAAACTGGAGGGTGTGCATTGGAGGAAATGGGTTACCTTCAATTATTTCAAGCCTTCTGTTTCACTGACAAAAAATAAATCTATATCTATATGTATATCTACATCTAGGTATACATACACACA
Organism: Alouatta palliata; assembly: GCA_004027835.1. NCBI lineage: Eukaryota > Metazoa > Chordata > Mammalia > Primates > Atelidae > Alouatta > Alouatta palliata. The sequence goes on along the minus strand of PVKV010007162.1, from coordinate 28,456 downwards.
TAATCTCTGATGACTTCCACTAACACATATAACCAAATTAGTTTGTGTTATTAACACTAGCAGAGATCTTGGAAAGTCATGTCCAACACCTCCAAGTTACAAATTCAGAAAAATTTTGAATAACTGCTTTGAAAATAGGACATGGGAGGAAAATTCTCAAAAAAAAAGAAAAACATTTATACAAAGATCCTTTTAAAATTGTAGAGGAGGATGGGCCTAAACATTTTCTAGCAATCTGAGACTGGTAAATAAAAATTAGTGTTATAGTACATTTACACTATTTAAAGAGATGTTCAATGGTAGAGTGTTTCTTTAGCTTACTGGAGTCTCTTTATTACTTTATTTAGTGGATGTAAAAAGTTTCAAGAGAGAAGAGGCTTTCTGTTTTTTTTTTCTCACCACTATTGTGGAAGATCAGAATATACCATCCTGAAATATGAAGGACTGTTGCTGAAGACAAGAAGAAGCAGATGCAGGAATGCTCTCAGCCCCTACCATTTGCCTAAAATTAAGACGCGGATTTACAAACAGTAGGTATCTACTCCCCATTCACCTGCCAAACCATGACCAGAAAGAACAAATATTAACCATTAAAGACAACTTTAGACTTTTCTAGACCTGGAGATAATACCAGAGGAATCTACACTAATAAGTTTTACTAACTAACTTTTACCTGCTAGTTATTTGCCTTCCCACAAGTTGTTCACACTCAAAGTCCTTTTCTTTTTTCTTGTCACTTCTCTAAAGTACTGCCCTTTGTCAAAAATGACGTGTAAGCTGGAATTCAAAGCCACTCTTTTGAGAACCACTCATTCTCTGGGTGATACATATATATATACACACACACACACACACATATACACATGTATATATTATACATGTTAATAAACTTCTATTTCTATCTCATTAATCTGTCTTTTGTATCAGGGGTTTATTACAATTGAGAATCTATGGATGTTATTATCAACAAATATTTGTTGAAAGGATGAGTTTGAAACTTCAGTAATTCCCTGTAATCTTGTTTTTCCTATAAGAACTTTATTTCTCCCCCATCCCCATATATTTTTTGGGAAGAACAAATGAGGCCATATATGTAAAGCACCTAGCAGGCCTAGCTTTAACATTTATGGGAGCTGAAAGTAGTAATAGAGTGAAAATAGAGCCTCCCCCATATTCACCCACAGATCATGCCTTCTATCTTCACCTGTGTCTTTGTCCTGCATTATTGGGAGCCTCAGACCTGCGTGCGGACATCATACACAAAAAGCTCATCTGACCTCACCCCAAACCAGTAACTCAGGCATCCTTAGGAAGCACGACCTTAGGCAGAATTCCACACAAGCCCTGAATGCAGGTTTGGGGAACATTTGTGCAGAGGATTCTTGTATCCTGTTACTTGGAACATGAGAGTGTGGTATAGACTCCAGATATTCATGAGCTGGGCACCATGAATTCCTCATCCTAGGGAAATGGTATGCACAGGGTTAGGGTTATTCTTCAGCTCAGTGGTAGTGCTTGGTGCTTAGAACATGCCTGGTATACTAAATGTTATATCAGTGGAGAGAAAAAAATAATGTGGCTCCTCAGTCAGCAAGACCTGATTCCAGTCAGACTGAATAGGTCAACAGCTGTAAAATAAAAAGGTATTGATAAAGAATTTACCAATAGGAGCAACAGCTCTCCTAAACATCAAGAGTGTTAAAAGGGTAAGGAACAAGTCATCAAAGGAAGAATTTGACAGAGAAAGCAATAGTAGCCACTGTCCTCGGATCTACTTGGGACATTGGACTAAAGCCAGCTTCCCTTCCTTTGAGGGCATCACCCCATACATAAATTGTCCTCCCTGACTCTCCCAGTTCAATCATTAGGTCACTTTTCTGTTTTTATATAATAACTAACATTTGAATCTTTAAAAAAAAAAAAAAAGACTTTTCACAAACACCTATTATCTTGCATTGTTTTCTTTCTTTCTTTCTTTCTTTCAGTAATATAATACTTACTGTGTTAAGTGCTATGAATGCAAACCTGATTAAGACATAATCATTAGTCCTTGAGGTGCATAGAGTCAAAGAAAGAAGCTGAATACGTCAGTAAATAATTATAGTGCAATCTGATAAGTGCTAGCTGTGGATAAATGCTGTGGAGCACCGAGGTGGTTTAAAAACTGAGTCTAGTTTAGTTAAGATCTGAAAACGAGAATATTGCCAGAGGTACAACTTTACTGGTGCATGAACACAAGGGTTCCTTGAGCAATCTTTCTAAGTCATATACACCTCCCGCTGGGACTGTTTGGGATTATCCCTAGAAGAGAAAAAATAGAGCAAACAAGAAGGAGAAGAGAAAGATACTCCAAGTTCATTGACCACACAGGGACTAAAAAATAAGAAGGGAAGGGAAGAAACTGAAAATAGAGTGTAAACTATTGTGGGTGCATGCTGATGGCAACTGGTTAAGAATGACGGGAGAGTGTTTTCTAATTACCCATCTGGATTTTGCCCTTCATTTTGTAATCACCTTCCCTGTTGATTGCTAATGGCTTAATTCAAGTATCTTAGAAAAATCACAAGCATATTTTTTTTGGTTTTTCTTGTTTGTTTTTTGAGAGGGAAGTCTTGCTCTGTTGCCCAGGCTGGAGTGCAGTGGCGCAGTCTCGGCTCACTACAACCTCTGCCTCCCAAGTTCAAGCGATTCTCCTTCCTCAGCCTCCTGAGTAGCTGGGATTATAGGTGCGTGCCACCATACCCCGCTAATTTTTTGTATTTTTAGTAGAGACAGGATCTCACTATGTTGGTCAGGCTGGTCTTGAACTCCTGAACGTGTGATCTGCCCACCTTGGCCTCCCAAAGTGCTGCAATTACAGGCTTGAGCCACCGTGCCCAGCCTAATCATAGTTTTCTTAATGAATGTTCAGCTCTGAGTCAGAAAGTACAAGAAATCCAGAATTTCACAAATTAACCTTTTTTTTCCCTTTTATGCTTAGATGAGGCAGCAGTGACTCTTAATTAACCATATTAATGGCAACTTAAATTAAGAAATACCACTGCCTCTTATGTCAGACCATATGATCTTCTTAAAATGAAGTCATGTTGACATAAAGAAATATTGCATGAACAACATGATGGCTAAGACAGAATCATTTCTAAATGTGTCATAGTGGTTTTATTTATTTGAATTCAGTGGTTCTTTTGAGGAATCAATGGCATTGTAAAGGTAAGACCTTTGAGAGACTGTAACTTCAAGCTTATAGAAAGAAATGGTACAATCAAATCAGTTTTTATTGTTTTTTTTTCTCTTCATTGTACAAAATGAGCAATAAATTTAGCCTGTGTGGGGGATTGAACTCAAGATCCAAACTCAGCTTTCTCCCTTAGCTCAGTCAAATTTCTCAACCTCTTGAACTAAGCTTCCTTTTTACTACTTCTTCTAACATACTTTTGTTGTTTCACAAATATATGAAATGTTATGGCAACAACCTAGATTTTTAGCTGGTTCTGACTTTAATCTCTCCAGTAGATACAACCATGCATGCAATGGAAAGGACACAAGATCGGGAATCAGGATATTTGGGAGGTAAACTGTGTGAAACATATTGCTAATCAGTTACCTTGAATAAATTACTTAACTCACAGTTTTCTCATTTCCTTATTGATAAAAACTGGGCCACAGATTTAAATGCTTTAAGGTACCAGGCAGGTAGCATAAATTTATAAATGGGGTTGGGAGTAAGGCAGTAATAATGGTGGGGAATTAGATAGACTGAAGATCAGTTTGCTTTCCCTAAAGGCATTCAAAATAAAAACTAAAAAATAAAAATAAAAGCAATCTGTAGGCCAGGCCAAGCCTAGAGTTCTCCTGTTGGCAATCTCTGGTTTAGATAATATTTTTCTTCCACTCCAATTGTAATAATTTATAGCCTTTGGTCTTACTTTCTTTTTTTTTTTTTTTTTTTTTTAATTTTTGGCTTGGAGTCACAATTTCCCAGCATCTGGGCAATTTATATTCCTGATTGCAAATTGGATACCTTGAAAAACTTCATTAATTCTTTGCATCACCAGCGAGCCATTTCATAAATTATTTATTCAGTTGGATTCTTTATGTATTATTCAATGATCGCAGTCTTTAAAGCTATCTGACAATCCTATTTGTACTTGGAGAAATGGACAGAGCTGTAATATGAATTATGAAGACATAAGAAACTACAAGTGTTAATCAATTTAAGAAAGTAGCACCAAATTTCAAGTAACTCTATTAAAACAAAAAGGATGAGCTTTAAATCAGTTTTAAGCTACTCAAATTTAAAAATAACCAGTGATAGTGTGCTCCTTTGCCATGATGTATCCTCGAAATGAAGATGAATTTTGGGGACCTGAAAATCAATCTCGGTGTGATGAAAGAGAGAAGTAGCAATTTTCCTGATTTGATGAAAACATCTCAAATTCGCTACATGTTTAAAGACATAAGGTATAAATGGTAATGAACTCACTAATCAGAATTTGGTTAAGATGGAAGGGGAGAAGAAAGCAACAAGATAAAAGTTCAAAGGAATTAAGTGATTCACCGGGGTAGAAAAATGGCCTTATCAATAACTATGAAGAAGATTTAAGCTCAGGGAAATAGAACTAATTTCCACTAGAGTAAGTGAGTACATTTAGCATCAATGCAGATAATATAAAAAGTCAAAGAATATTTAATCTAGTCCAAGCAGATGGTGACAAAATAAAATAGATTCCCTAAAATAGCACTGAAAGAATGAAAATTACAGCATCTTTTCATCACCCAATGGCTCACAGCACAATGCTGGGCACAGTGAAGGTGTTCAATAAATTACTATTGATTGCCTATACTATGTGAAACATTTAAAATATTCTGTATGCTATTTTTAAGAAGTTTTAGCCAGCATAATTAGCCATTTCTGATACTTACATATTCAGATTGACTCTTATCCCCAAACAGCTGACATCAAGACTTTTAGACTGTTGAGTAACCAGCAGGGCCCATGAATGGCAAAGTCTCCTCCTCTGATCAATCCATCAATAAAGAGTTAATTAATGGCCTTTTTCACGCTCGGCTTTGAAAAAGATTTCTTAATAGCAGTGAGCTGAATTTTCTTAAATAAATTAACTCAAAATGACAATATCATTATAATATATTAAAGCATATTTTATGGGTCTTGAAACATGATGCTAACTTTGAAAGCTCACATTTGTTTATACATATAAACAGGCAATAAACCCAAATTAGCTAGGTACCTCGGTCATGATTATCATTTAATACATTTGCAGTTGAGATGGATGCTTAGATTAGTCACAAGAAGAGGAAAATCTAAACTGGTATGGAAAGTTGTTTGTTCTTTAAGTCACAGCTGCTTAAGCAGGATATGGGAAATATGAGCGGGTCTATCTTTCAAGGCCAAAGTTAATTTTTCCTATAAAGTTAAAGTCAGCTAAATACTCCATGCTCAAAAAACAGAGGCTAAATTGTGGCTGATCTAAAACAAAAGAAAACTCTAAAACTAGTGGAAGGATATAGATGTGTGGATGTATTGGGGATAGAAGGTGTATTTATGGCTTATTTTATTCTATTATATTTTGTTTCTGTGGGTCTTAATTTATAAATACAGCCAGAAGCAAAACACAAATTTGGATACAAGATTTATAAAATTCTAAATACCTAATCGAAAAATAAAAAGCTTAAACAAATAATAATAATACCCTTTGATTACATGGATATTTAGTCTCCATAAATCCAAAGACATGCCCCCACATTACTCTTATCTTCTTCCTGGTGGTGTGCTGTAAAGGACTGGGTGGGCAACAAGGAAACTAAAATCTCCAGATGATCAGAGATGCATTTCTTTCTGCAAGTGAATCAAATGAAGTGCCTTAATGGGTTAATCGCAATTTTATTTCTACGGTTAGCCACCCCTTCTGGGCCTGAATGCCTCATCTCTTCTGAGGTTATGTGTCTGCACCCTGCAGCCAGTGCAAAGTGAAACTGCCTGTGTGTGGCTCCACAGTGTTTGGGATTTCATCAGTGAGCACTGGGATTCACCAGGCATACAGGCTGACATTAAAAAAACTGCAATATTTTGGTTAGAATCCCAAAGAGCAATCTATTTTTAGTTCATAACAAATATCCATTAGGTATCTATCATGAGCCAGGCACCCTTTAGACACTGGGGACTGTCAAATAAAAAAAAAATCTGGATTTAATAAGGAGAGACTTTATTTAAAAAGATTATTGCAAGAGGGGAAAGGAACTATTGCATAGGGTGAGGGAAGCTATTGCCATAGAAAGAACACTGATCTGTAATAATCTCAAGGGTTATGCAGAAAGGGCTTTTCTTTTATAGGAAGGAGCAGTGAGGCTAAGAAAAACTTGTGTAGAGAAATAAGATGAAATAGGATTTCAGCAGGATCCAAATAGATGTGGAGAAATTAGGATGAAAGGGTGGCATGATTGGATGGTAGGTCCAAGAATGTTTTGCCCTGAGGCCAACCTAGTCTCACCTGGAGCTGTCTGCTGGTTCAGGCTGAATGTGAGCCAAAGTTCTTTGGCCTGGGGGAAGAAAAGGATATTAACCAAATCTCTGTAACAAGCATTTTGTTCCAGTTGATCAGTGGGGATTGGCCACTGGGGAAAAGCAGTTCAGCTATGCACTTATGAGGCAGAAAAAAAAAAAAAGAAAAAGAAAGAAAACTTGGAGGGTTTGTGCCTGGCATTGTCACAAGTAAACAAGGGAGGTCATCTGTGAATCTTATCAAAGATGAGGGTGGGGAGGGATGGTTCTGTAAGCTGTTTCCCAGGACACAAAGGGTAAAGGGATTTCTCATCTTTTGGTGTCTTCCAGGAATCAGGTGAACTTCAACACTGTCAGGACATAGCAACAAAATAGACAGGCCCTCATCTACCATTTCATGTGGAGATGAACAGGAAGACTTACATCTGCTAGAACTCAGATTCTGCTAAGTGCTAGGAATAAACCCAGATGGAATGACAATGGCAAGCAATGGCTGTTGGGGCTGCTTCTCTGTGGAGACACAGGAAGATTTCTTGGAAGGGGTGACAACTGAGTCAAGAAATAGTTGGTGCACAAAAGCAATCATGGCATCCTAGCTCATCTTGAATGAGGCGGAGAGAAGCCGTGAGATGGGAAAGGAGACAGGACCTGAGTGGCTGTGACTCAGCAGGCCTGGTGAGGGTCTGTACAGATGCTGGCTGCTCTGTAGTAATAGAGGGAAAGTAGGGCAGACAACAAGTTAGGAAGTATCCAGGACCTCAGCAGAAAAGGAATTACAGTCTGAACAGCAGTTGTGATACTGGAATAGTGAGTAGTAGTCAAATGTAGGGTATATTTTGAAATCAGAGCTGACAACTTTTGCCAGTAAACTTTAGGTAGAATGAGAAAATCGTAACAACAGCAAACCTCTTCATAGAACTTACGATGTGTTAGGTACTAAATTGAGTGTTTTATACTTAAACTTCACAGAATTTCAAAGAAATAGGTATTATCCTCATTTTACAGATTAAAAATAGAGATAAGTATATTATGCCCATTTTATAGTTAAGGAAGCTGAAGTAAAGAAAGATGAAGTAACTAATCCAGAGTCACCGAGCTAATAAAGCAGCAGAGTTGGGATTTGAACAGTTGGCAGACTTCCATACAGAGTCCAGCATGAATGTTTCTTATGATTTGGGCCTGAACCACTGGGTGAATGGTAATGCAGTCTGTTGAGATAAATAAGGCTTCATGGGAAGTAGGTTTGAGGAGCAGATAGTAGCTAAGTATAGGCCATGTTAATTTTCTAATGCCTATCAGACATCCATGTGATAACGTTGAAAATTTGAATCCTTGGGGCTCATGAGACGGAGCCAGGCCCTCCCGTTATGGGCCTGTGGGACTCCAAGCATGGAAATAAAGGAAAATCTTGAGTTCCTTCAAGGTCAACTCCAGGCACCCAGTTAGCTCTGAGAAGTAAATAAGCAACTTGATAAGCCAGAAGGTAATAGTAGCTTAAAACAATAGCCAATGAAGCTAGAATCAGGGATGTCTGGTTCCCTATAGAAACTAGGCTGGGCGCGGTGGCTCACGCCTGTAATCCCAGTACTTTGGGAGGCCGAGGCGGGTGGATCACGAGGTCAAGAGATCGAGACCATCCTGGTCAACATGGTGAAACCCCGTCTCTACTAAAAATACAAAAATTAGCTGGGCATGGTGGCACGTGCCTGTAGTCCCAGCTACTCGGGAGGCTGAGGCAGGAGAATTGCTTGAAC
>PVKV010007162.1:9851-20082 GCA_004027835.1 Alouatta palliata | reverse complement strand
TGAGGGTCCTGGATGAAGTTACACTCACAAGCTGGAGCTAACATTCTTTTTCTGCTGACCTCAAATTTCAAAATAAAGCTTCTCTTCCTTAACCAATTGCAATTCAGAGAATCTTTGAATCTGACTATGGTCTGTGAGCCTCCACTTCAAGATATCCTGCCCTTTAAGGACAAAACCAATGTGTAACCTTGATGTACTGATTTACAATTTTGCCTGTAACTTCTGCTTTCCTGAAATTTACTCCTGCTTTTGAAAGACCGTCACCTGTAAGCTACTGGGGAGGTCAGGACATAAGCATTAGCTGCTTGATTCTCCTTGTTTGGCACCCTGCAAATAAATGCCTTCCATTTCTCCCACTGCAACCCTCAGTGTGGATATCTGGTCTTACACCACACTAAGTAGCAGACCCCATTTCAGATCATTAAACTCAGAGAAAGTTCCAATTTGGAGCTATCACTTTCAGCGTCTTCAAGTATATAGACAGCATTTAACATCATGGGACTGAATGAGACCACCTGGAGAGATGCAGAGAGAAGAAAAACACAAGGTCTGCAACCAGCGAATGTCAGTGGTTGAACAGTGACCCTGCCAGCTTGAGCCTCTCCCTCTATTCCAGGCTCTCTCGATTTTGACATGAGGGTATCTCTTCTGATACTTTCTTTTCACACTGTTTCAGCTTGAAGAGAAACTTTTGAAAGTCCACTGAGAGCTAATTTGCAATTATTTCAGGTAGCCGCTCTCTTGGTAAACAGAAAATCTCACTCAATCTGTATGACAATTACCACTTTGTCAACCCAAGATGCTCGTTTAGTGCCAGAGCCCTAGACTTATTGAAAGGGATATGTTGCAGTTTACTAAATGTTACTAAATGTTTTCATATCTACCATCTCATTTGATCTTCATAACCATCCCATGGGATAAACAGGGTACTGGCAATGATAACCCTTACTGAGGAAGTTCTAATGCTTAGAGAGACTAAATGGCCTGCCTAAGGCTCTATTGTTGAGTAGCAGTACTCAAACCCATATTTTGTGATAGCAATTCCTATGATCTTTCTGCAACACCATGTCTGCTCAGCACACCTGGTATGCTGCTTTACAGTGTTTGCAACTCCCATTCACTTCATGAAAAAGAAGGTAGAAATGCAAACACTTAACTTTTTCTCTCCTACTAGCCAAAATGTCTAAAGGTTGGTACGGTAGAATCGCAAGACATCATGGATTCTAGATAAGAGTCGATGAAAGGAGTTAGATGGAACTGAGCTGCCTTCCAACACTTGCTGAGGGAGAGCTACCCAGTGGGGCTTCACTATTTTGCTAACCATGAATTTTCAACATAAGCACACCCATTTTCATATGTAAATACAAAACTATATTCAAAAGTCAACCAAAAATTATCTGTGCATTTTAAACCACAATTGTATATTTGTGTTATTAAAAATAATTGATAATTTATATTCAAGGAAAAGCATAGGAGTTAAAAATAGCAATATATAAAACCTAGACCCCATCCTCTGTTTGTTGGGGAAATGGCAGGGAGTTTTAGCAGAAATCTTAAGTAAATTATGGTAACTATGAGGACATTTTCAGTACCTTGTGCCAATCAAGCTGAATACTTAGCAAGGGACATCTTTGGGTCATTTTTCATCTATCAAGTTTCCCAGGGAGGTGACTCTCTCTAGCTCCTCCTCTTTCAAATGCTAGCTGATTCAATCACTAAAAATTACATTCGTCTTCCTGTCCTGAGACAACGTGGCACAGCAGGTTTCACTAAATTGCCTGTAAGATCATCTTAAATCATGGGCAGTTTCCCCCAACACCCCCCAGTTCCAGCGTCTTCAGCAGGAGCAGACATGTGGTGCCTCAGGCTCCTAGAGCAACGAGTGCTCTTTGCTGCTGTAGCTCTGAATCTCCTGGCAGACCGCAGGCAAAAAAGGGCAAGTCAACCTCAAAGAGCAGGGAGGGTGGGAACATCCTGAATGCCTGCCATGCATTCACTGCACACTCTGCCTGCAGCCTGGGAGGCAGGAAGTGATGTGTCAAGGAAAACTCATCCAAATATGACATGGGCATTGGCCAGCAGAGGGAGGATGCCTAATCTCTACCTTTCCCGGTGCTGAAGCCAAAGACAAGTTTAGCACATGTGCTTTCCTTGAAGTGGTGCAATTCTCCTTTCAGAACAAGGTACAAAAATCCTTCTAAATTCTTATCTTATCAGATGTACCTGGAGACTCTGCTTTTTTTCTTTTTTTTTTTTTTTGGAGATAGGGTGTCACTATGTTGCCCAGGCTAGTCTTGAACTTCTCAGCTCAAGCAATCCTCCTACTTCTGCCTCCTGAGTAACTGGGATTATAGGCACTGTGCCTGGAAAGACAACTGTACATTTGATGAGTGGACACTGTTCTATTGGAGAGACAAGCAGCATCCTACATGTTTCAAAAATACAAGGCAGCCGAGCACAGTCACTCATATCTGCAATCTCCACTAGTCCAGAGGTTAAGGCAGGAGGATCACTTGAACTCAGAAGTTCAAGTAAGCATAGTAAGACCCCATGTCAAAAAATATTGTTTTTTAATTAGCCAGGCATGGTGGCCATGTGCCTACAGTGCCCACTACATGACAGGCTAAAATTAGAATAGATTACTTCAGATCATTTGAGACTGCAGTGAGCTATAATTGCAATGTTGCATTCCAACCTGAACAACAGAGGAAGACCCCGTCTCCAAAAAACATACACACACATAAACACACACACACACACACACATACACGGCAATGAAAATTGCTGCCAAATGGTGGAAAAAAAGAAAAGAAGCAGTGATTCAATGCAAGAAGTGTGTGTCCCTTGCCTGAAGGCAGTGTGGAGTCCTCACTGTCTTAATACTTTCAGGCTTCTATAACAGAATACCATAGACTCAGGGGCTTATCAACAATACCAACTTATTCCTCACAGTTTTCAAGGCTGCAAAGTCCAAGATCAAGACATCAGCAGATTCAGGTTCTGATGAGGGACACTTCCTGGTTTACAGATGGCTCCTTCTAACTGTTTTTTAACATGGAAAGGGACCAGGGAACTCTTTGGGGTCTCTTTTACAAGATCACTAATCACATTCATGAGGGCTCTACCCTCCTGATCTAATCACCTCCCAAAAGCTCCACCTCCTAATACTATCACGTTGGGAGTTAGGACTTCAACCTATGAATGTGGGGTGAGGTGAGGTGGGGGGACACAAACCTTCCATCTCTAGCACCCAGTCTCCAGGACTTTGTGTCTCTGGATTTGTAGAGTGGATGGCAAATGGCAATGTCAAACAGGGGTCCCCCCTGCATTTCACACTAACTCTGAACTATATTTTTTTCTTCACTCCTCTTAGTTCTGAAATTAGCTTCGTTAGTCAAGGTATACCTTGACTAACGTTCTAAAAGAACGTTGCTTAACCAGTGTTTCACAACTGCTTTCACAAGAAGACACTCAGAACAAATGACAGCATTTATAAGGCACAGCAAGGTAAAGGGATGGGGCTGGTCAAGGGTCATCCCTCTGGACCAGAGCTCCCTGGCCATCTATGGGAAGCAGTATTAGAACACACATCAGTTAGAAGCTCTGACTTAGAGCACAGAGCTCAAGCCACAGATGCTTGATTCTTTTATGGCAAATAAAGATACAACACTAGCTTTTACAATATTATCAGGTATCTCTTTAAAATGTAGATTCTGAAGTTTAACACTCCCACCCAAACCTACTGGATCCAGATTTCACGGGGCTAGGGAAACCTGGGAATTTGAATTGAAACAAGCACCTTGTATCATTCTCAAGCACATCAAGCTTGCAAAGCTTTGTGTTTCTGTGTCTGCATTCTGAGCACCATTACAGCTTCCTCAGCATGGTTATCTACTCCCCCTTGACTTGCTTTCTGGGTAGGGATCCTTATTTCCTCTGGGGAGCTGGTCCTTATCAAATTAGGGTAATAGAAAATGGAAATGAGAGAAAAGACTCAGCACAGGACTTAGACCCTAGAAGCCTGTCAATACGTTTGGGCTGGACACGGCAGGACCACTTTTACTCATCTCATCCTTTCATAAGAAAGGCCTGAAGGCCCTGAAGATCAGATGCCCCTCCCTGACACCCACTCCAGGTCCTATTAACCAACATTTTGTCCAGAGGGTTGGAGAAAGAAACGATGGAGCCCTGGTATGGAGAGGTGGCGAGGAGGCAGAGACAGGGGTAAATGTGCTTCTTTTATGCAGTGACTGTATAGGAAGAAGGAGGAGAACAGATGTCTACTAGCAGCAGCCTAAGGAAAAAGTGTTTTGTTCCTTCCTTTGGACTGTGTGTTTGCTGTTTGCTTTATCACTAATCATTAGTTTTATTTGCGAACAAATGGTCTTTCAGACATCCCTGCATTTTTAGATGTTATAGACATAGTTAAGGGCATCACCATTAATTTAAATAAGCAAGCTCAAGCACTTTCTCTAACTCTCTGGCCATTAATATCTCTGTTTAAAAAAGGAAGGAAATGGACTGAATGGCATGCAAATAAGCAAAATATAGCATGTAAGTGCTCTGAAGAGAACCAAGAAGGAACCGGAATAGAGCAATAAAGACAGGTAAGTGCCATCCTACTTTACATGGGGGAAGGCAATGCAGGGAAGGAGGTGACATTTAAACTGAAAGCAAAGGAGGAGCAATCAGATATAGGGGTTATGCATTCTAGGCAGAGGCAGCAATCAGCAGGCTCTGGCTTTACCGCAGCGCTATGCCACATGATTGGGTAAAGGAGGAAATGTGAGGTGGTGCTGCAGACCCTCCTGCAAGCCTTGTGCTGCAGCTGGTGGGGACTGGCGCCTGAGTACCCTCTGCATGCAGGGATATACCCACAGCTGCAGCCCAGGCAGCCTGCCTCACTAGAACTATCCTGCTCCACATCTGCTCTTAACCATAAATACCCATGAAATTCTTTACAATGTTCAGTGCTTTAGAGAACCTAATGAGCACCAGTTTTCAGAGTCTGAGCCAGAAGTTGGCTTTGAATGCATAGATGCCACTGCCTGTGCATGCTATTGAAATCTCTCTCCTTATGATGTGTACGAGCAACATGCATCATCTCATTCTGTTACCAGATCTTTGATTTTGCCCTAAAAACCTTGGCTGCAGTTACTGCCATATTTAATCAAACTCCACACAGGACTGCATATGATAGGTGCCTTGCAATGATTTCCCTTCAAGGAAAATATCATGTTAGTGATTCCTGCCTATATAGCATTGTCTTGACATTTAAGAATTACCTGATCTGTTGTGTTTTGGGGAATTTCTACTGATTATGTCAAGGTCAGGAACTCCTCTGACATTTCAGCTTATATACGAGTGAATGTACCATGGTGAAATAACTGCCGTAAAATAGGACCTCTGTGAATACAGCTAGGAAGAAACCCCTATCACATTTCATGTGAGCTCTCAGCCAAGTGGAAAACACACCCAGGAAAAACAGCTTGACTTTCCAGGTATCTAAGCACTAGCTATTGTATTTCATTTTGCAGATGTGCCTGCTGGAGTTACTTGCCAATGACATGCCTCAGTTTCTAAACAGAGAGGATATATTAAATCACTGTGTAAGTGATTTTTAATACATGCTTCAGCTACAATAGTGTGGTAGCTTGACTACAGAATTCTTGCCTAAGCTGTACTTAGGAATCTTTAATAATATAATTTTTTAGACACTGGAATTTTTGAATGTTTTATACCTATTAGGGATCCAGAGTTAGGGAACACGTATCACCCTCCTCCTCTCTGTTTACACCTTTGGAATGTATAAAATAAAACCAAAGTTAGGCATTGTCATTCCCTAAAACATTCTGTTGTGCAGAATATGCACTTAGGGTAACAAGAATGTTAATTATGTAGTCATTTTACTAGACAAGTAGAGGAGAGTTCTCATCTAAGTATACAGAAATTCACTTACACTCGCTTATATAACATAAACTCAATGGCGATTTTGAATTCACTCACAAGGATGTTCTCCGTGGTTTAGGAGAAAGGCATTCAGCAGCCCCGGGAAAGAGAGCAATAAGTAACCTGTTCTGGAGTCTCGGGTAAGATGCCTGGGTCACAGATGTGAGAACTGATTCTGCTGGCCTTGCACTTTGTTAGATGCTTCTGTCTCCTGGTCCCCTCCCTCCACGGGGCTGCCTTGATTAGTACTTGACTCAAGCCTGATTTGGAAAGGTCCTCCTGATGTGCGCATTTGCTTAATAACATGAAATAACATTTTCATCTCTCCTCACAAGGTGTATGGCACTGCTTTGTACTCTCTGGGAAGTAGAATAAAAAATAATATTTTAAAATATAAAATAATCCTTTGGAAAACTGAGGCAGGCTGCTTTCTTATTGAATGCTGTTATCCTATTTGCATGTCAAGGAATTTTTACACACTCAGTAGCTCAAAAATCTGCAGATCTACTTCTTGTTCATTATTGGAATCACTTTGAATAGGCTTTTGCTATTAAAATCAGATTTGTCTCCATCTAAAGAGAAAAATGCAAGAGCATTTGTGCAACGGAAATGTAGCTCACAGGAGCAGAGAAGAGAGGGCTGGACGGGTCTGCCCTGTTAGGAGGCTTCCTTCATGCATTTCTTTCTTCCTTTTGTCTTGCCTTTCCTCCTGCTCCTGGCTTTCTCAGTGATAGTAGTCACTACCATCACCACCAATGATCACCACCACCACCACTGACATTAACAGCCACCAATACTTATTTTATAAACTAGCAATGCATAGTAAGTCTCCTATTGTAGAAACAAGACATATAAATAAAATATATATAGTAATTCAGGATAGCATGACCCAATGAGTGGCATAGAGGCATATTTATTTTCTCAACTCCAAATTTAGGTTAATATATCTCTTTATAAACATAACAATAAATCCCAGCCTATTTATTTTTTTTTAATTAGGTCCTGGGTGCCTTTTCCCATTTTTCTTCTTTTATTCAGCTTTCTCTAGCTAAATCTCCAAACCCTCATCCCTTTAACTTTTGAAAAATACTCAGTAAGCCCACTGTAATGTGGTTACACATCTTAATGGTTTTTCAGCCTATGCCCTGCACTGATACATACAAAATCTTACCATTCCAAATTTACAAGCAGACAGGAGCATTTCCAAAGTTAATTTCAGAGGACAGAGAATTGAAGGTATTGAAAAATTATTCACATATCCTTTTCAGGGATGCTTGAATCATATATAATTTAAGTATTTCTTGTCTTGAGTTAAAACTTATTTAAGCTTAATAAAATCTTAAAAGTCAAAATTTTAAATGTGTGGCTTTACTGAATATAGATCAAATTTGTAGGAAGTCAAGGCCTGCAAGTCATCAGTTTAATGGGTAGCATTAAATGGGTAACATCAGAATAGCAAAAGAGATTTTTATCAGTATTTGCTTGCTGCAAAAGAAAAGTCTGTCTACTCAATTAGCACAGAGACAGAAAAGGAAAGTGATGCTGCTAACACATCACTGGGTTTTGTTTAAATCTGGATTTTGTTTAAATCAAATGGTGCAACTATACTTGATTTTAACCCATTATAAAATGCACATGTTATAATCAATCAAAGTCATCTTTTTGGTGTTGTTTTGGGGAAAATAATGTTGAACATCAGGAAAATTGTTTCATTTGCACAGGAAACATCACCCAAAAACTATGCAGTATAATATCCTACAGGTCTTATAAACGTATACCTCCAGTGAGGAAATCAATAACAATAATGTGTAAGTAGTTAAGAAGTTCTTGATTCCAAAACTTGCCTTCTTTAAGCCACATAGAAGCTCTGTATGACATGAGAAGGCTCTAGTGATTTATTTGGTTTGAAATTTTCAAAAGTTGCCTCCTTCACTTGTCACCTCACAAATCTAATAAGCAAAATGCATAGAAGCCACAATTAATAACAATGGTCAGAACAAAGTTACCTGTGTTAGTAATTTGCTACTTGATTCCTATAAAGGGTAGTTTAGTTTTAAAAATAATATTTTAAAACATTGTATGTTCCACATACCTGAGGTACTTTGTGTAGTCAAATTTGTAGAGAAAGAAAGTAAAATAGTGGTTTCCAGGAGTCAGGAGGAGGGGAGAATTGGGAGTTATTGTTTTATGGGAACAGGGTTTCAGTTTGCAAAAATGAAAACCTCTGGAGACAACTGGTAGTGTTGATTGTGCAACAATGTAAATGTACTGAATGCTACTGAACTAGACACTTAAGATGGTTATAATGGTAAATTTTATGTTATATATATTTTTATCATATAAAAAATAAAATTCAAATAACATTTTAGTTATTCAAAGCACTAATATGTAATTCGTGTGAAAGAAAATTGAATTACATTCCCTGAAGTCAATTACACATTCCCTATACATTTTGAAGACAATATGTTGATTTCAAAAGTATACATCTCCTTGTCCAAGGGCCTACCTCTTATAGTAAGGTCAAGTTTCCGGGTTTTTTAAAATTATGGCAAATATTTCAGTTATTTTGACAGATAGTACAAAATGTGCTGCCCTAGAAATTAATTTGACCTCTCTTCCTCCTCTATTGTCTTACTTGAAAAGACGTGCCTTGGAACCAAACACAAGAACTTTTTGTGCTTAGAAATCTACTTGCAGGACAGGAATGATGATAAGGAGAAGCTCATAAAGGAGATAGAATAGCACTTATCAATGGCATAAATTTTGTTATACCTTTGCTTACGGGTTTATTTTCTGTCCTTCACCTCTTCACACACACAAACAGACAAGAATTCAACTTCTGCTAGCACTGAGGTTTTGTCTGTAGTGTTCCCTGCTACAACCTCAGCACTTAGCAGGTTTCTTAGATGATTAATAAATGTTTGCTGAATTAATGAATAACAGAAGAAGCTTGAAGAGAAGTCTGATAATGTGAAGGTACCAGAATTCTCTCAAAAGATCAGATGTTTAGTGTCTACTTTAGCACAACTGTTAATTCAGTCAGGCTTCCTCAAACACTCTCCCCAATATTCCGGAAATCAATATTCTTGTTTATGAAAGGGAATCCAAGTTTCTTCTAGCTGAAATATTCTATGATCTTATCCTGTCTTCCCTACAGCGTTATAATTATAGTTTTAGAAGGTAGTGTCATCTCATTGAATTCCCAGAATGTTACAACCCTGCCTAAAAAATATACAAAAAACAGCAAATATTTGTAGCAAAATATTTATAAGTAAATTTCAAAACAAAGGTATTAAAATGGTAAATGATCATTTTACAATGATTAAAGTGTAACATATTGACGATGACTTTATAGTAATGGTAAGATTGTATGTTTAATATTACAGCTTAGAACCACATAAAAAAAAATTAAAACTCAAAGAAAAATGGACACATATGGGAGACACAAAGCATTAGCATTTTATGACTGATCAGGTGGTCAAAAATAACGATAATTTTAAAATCAATAATAAATGTAAATTCTCTCTCTCTCTCTCCCTCCCTCCCTTTCTCAGCTTCACAGGATTATAAGAAAAGCTCATACAGCAGTGAGAAAAGCACATACCAGTATCTGAAATTGTATTATATACTTGTTTGCTTCTCACTATATATTTTCATTCACTCACACACAATTAAACTCAGGGTATTGAGGCTTTGTCTACAGTATTCACGGCTATATTCTAGAACCGAATGCTCATAGTACTTAGCCCAATCTGAAATACATATAACTTTTTTCCGTCTTCTTTATTATATGTTCCACCTGCACTAGAATGTAAACTTCACAACGGCGGGAGCCTAGTCGCTATTCAATGTGTTCTATCCCCAGAACCTATAAAAGTGCCTTACATATGGTAAAAAATCCAAAATAACATTAGCAAGTCATGCTCAAGAGTGTGTTAAAATCACTGGAACTTCATCTCTAGTAAAGGCATACTATGTAACTGGGTTCATTCTTCTTAGAACAAATTAAAATTCCGGCCAGAAAAAAATGCTTAATTGACTTGAAGGTAGTGCAGGTTTATGGGGCCAAATTCAGTCAAGAAGAAAACTCAGGCCGGGCGCGGTGGCTCACGCCTGTAATCCCAGCACTTTGGGAGGCCGAGGCGGGTGGATCACGAGGTCAAGAGATCGAGACCATCCTGGTCAACATGGTGAAACCCCGTCTCTACTAAAAATACAAAAATTAGCTGGGCATGGTGGCACGTGCCTGTAGTCCCAGCTACTCGGGAGGCTGAGGCAGGAG